>VNJU01000691.1:0-10821 GCA_008042675.1 Drosophila seguyi
TGGGATATTAAAATCACCAAGAACTACTAAATGGTCCCTATCCGAAAGTCGATTGGAAACCATCTGAATTGCGGAAAGATGGTTCCAATAAATAGGAAGTTCCGACATAGGAGGAATGTAGGAACAAGTAATAAAAATAGAGCTACCATCGACTGATAGCTTCACACAAAGGAATTCAAAATCGTTGAACTCCTCGAAAGTTATTAATTCAGACGCTAGAGTGGAGTCAACCGCTATGAGGACACCACCTCCACGTCTGATAGGCCGATCCAGCCTATATATCGTGAATACAGCTGGAAAAACTTCGGAGCTCAGAATCTCCGGCTTTAACCAGGTTTCTGTGAACACAATAACCTGGGAAGCAAATGAGAGACTATCAGAATACAATTTGGGAAGCTTACTACGTAAACCTCTTGCATTCTGATAGGAAATAGAAAGGGCATTTATTAGTTTTTTAGAGCGGAAGACGTAGAGGGCGCAGTGGTCTGGTCGGGCCTGGGAAGACTTATTCCTACAGGCCGCCGTTTCTTTTTCTTAGCTTCGAACTCTTTGACGACAACGTATTCAGGCCAGAATTTGGTCGAACATATTGTGTCAAAGAGTTCGTTTGGGACATTCAATTTGAAAGACGAAATGTCCCTGGCATCAAAAATTTTGAACTTTTCCACCTTTATTTTATTAATTTCAGCTCCAGTTTTGCCTTGTATAAAAGCAATTACATCTTCCGATTTCTGAGAAGGGGAGAGCCGCGAAACAAAAATCTGTTTCGTAGGTGGGACAGCTATAAGAGCTTTTGGCGATACAGACTGAATGTCTGCATTACCAATATCGGCCGGTAGTCCGGCCCAGACACCCTGGGCAGGTAAATTAATGGGGCTCTGAGGGGTCAATATTTGAGACCCCCCATGGGACACTACGGAAATTACCGGGGGCACGGTCCCTTCCGCGGCACATTCGGGTACCGAATCTCTTCTGCCTCTCGACCTCTCGATTTTTCGAGACGTCGACAGTAGCCGAGCGCAGTTCGAATTGTGCTGTGCCTACTTTTTTTCGGACTTCGCCCATGTAACTTGTTTTTGTTTTTTGAGCATGCCGCGTGGAAAGCCCGTGGACGGGGAATTTTGGTACTGAAGGGTGGCTTTAAGTATTTTCTATGTATGTGTAATAAACAAACATTTTTTTTTTTTTTGATTCGACTTAGCTGATGTCTTCCCTGCTGCTGTTGTTGCCGCTGTTGTTGTTGTTGTTGCCGCTGCTGTTGTTGTTGTTGCCGCTGCTGACGTCCTTCCTGCTATCAGCGTCTTTGGCAGTAAGTTTTTATATTTATGTATGTTTTGTTTTTGATATGTTTTTATTTTTTTTTTTTTAGCAATTCGGCTTTCTCTTCACACTTTTGGTGGCGCGTTGGAGGTAGTTTGATTAAAGATGATGATTTTTCTGTTTTGTCACTTAGAGGTGGTTTTATGTCACTTGACGGAGTTTGATTTTTTCACTTTGAGGTGATTTTTTTTTTCAAAAAACACGAGTCAATTATTTTTGCTACCTTTAGCTGCAAGTGTAAATTGCTTTGCTTATAAGGAGCTGGCCTTTTTCTGAGTCCCTAACCATAGAGGGGGAAACTGCAGAATTAATCGAAGGCTCGATTGATTCAAAATGATTTTTATTTCTTTAAGTCCTAGCTTAGGTAGCTAACATGAAATTCACATATTCTAGTATTATGTATAACTAGACCAACGCAGTGGCCATATGCTCCCAGACATGGGAATACTCTTATCTATGTGCAGGAATTTTCCACTGCACGATATTTCTTATCTTTAAGAAATTTCTACAGAACCGCTTGCATCTTTATCTAAGGGCTGAAACCCACTCAGGATAATGATATGCTCACAGATGTCTACACCTTACTTTCAAGTGCTGTTTATTTTTAGGCTATAGGCAGACCAACTGGTTGACATTGCATAGCTGCAGCGGTTCAATAGATTTACATAAATTCTTATATATATTCTTATATGTATATTCTTTTTTGTCTGAACAGATGCTTGGACAGATGCTTTGACCTACGCCATTGGCGCACTGCTGTCCCAGGAGGGACGTCCAATCACAACGATCTCTAGGACATTGAGTGTCAGAGAGGTTAGCTATGCTACCAACGAAAGGGAGCTGTTAGCCATAGTCTGGGCCAAGTTGCGGCCCTTCTTTCACGCGGTCAAAGACCACCAAACTTTGACATTTGCAGTATCGGAATCCAATCAGAACGCCAAGATCAAAAGGTGGAAAGCACGCATCGAGTCCGGCGCGCGAATTTTTTACAAACCCGGCAAAAATAATCTCGTTTCAGATGCCCTCCCCTTATACTGTTTGGGAATAATAGGCGCCACTAACCATTTTCTTGCCAACACCATTATTCATAATGGTGTAAATGCATTGCACTGTGATCTTCACATACTAATCCAGGACGATGTGGTTCGAAGATTTCCAGCCACAAAGTTTTATTATTGTAAAGGAAAGGGTCACTGACATTTTCGCGGTCGATAAGAGAAAAGAAATCCTCACCGCTGAGCACAACAAAGTACACAGCTCGGCCCAAGAAAACGTGAATCAGGTTGTCTTCGAGTACTACTTCCCAAAGATGACCAAAATGGCGAGCGAGATAGCCGCTAATTGCAAAACTTGCGCCAAGGCGAGGTAAGACCCACATCCTAGAAAACAGGACCTCGACGAGCCACTGATATCTTCCCATATGGGGGAAATATTGCATATCAATATTTTCTCAACAGAAAAAAATTCTTCTTCACACGCAAAGACAAGTTTTCGAAATTCTCTATGGTACAGCCGATTCCGTCTAGAACCAAAGAGGATCTGAAACCACCCCTGCTACAACTTATGAATGTTTTCCCCGAAGCTAAGGCCATCTACTGCGACAATGAAACCTCATTGAAGTCGCATACGATATTAGCCAGCTGGAAAACCATTTTGGCGTCAGCACCTCGAATGCACTGCGGCCGAACTTGCCTGATGCCTAAAAATTGACAAACGCTTCTGGGCAGAACAGAGTGTTCCAGATCGGCAATAAAGTCCTAGTAAAGTCAAATAGACAACTACGCAACAAATTTAACCTTAATGTGAGGAAAAGACAGATCGAGGTGGACTTGGTGACCTCAGTCCTGACGGTTAGTCGGGGTCTGGGTGGCCCAGGGTCGTCGCAGATATTTATTTGGTTCAGTTGTGGTTGCTGCAAGGGATTCCGACCCGGCCCAGAGTAGAAGACTGAATAGTTATGCCGTAAAAATATATTTAACCCTTTATTTTCTTAAAATTTACAAATTAAGAATAAGTTCATATATCCTGCCGGGTCTCGCTGCTCTGGAACGCGGTAATGTCCTTCTCGTCTGAATAGTCCTCGGACCGTTCGGTCATCCACGAGCGAGAGAAAACGGTTAGCTATGGGACTAGGTAAGCTAGGTAAGCCACAGGCTTTGGAGAACCCTATTTCGGGGACCGCTAGGTCAGCCGCGAGAGAGAGAACCCTAATTCGGGGACCGCTAGGTCAGCCGCGAGAGAGAAAGATACTTGGGACCGCTAGGTTAGCCGCCAGAGCGAGTGAACCCTACTTCGGGGACCGCTAGGTCAGCCGCGAGAGAGAGAAAGATACTTGGGGACCGCTAGGTCAGCCGAAAGAGCGATGGAGAACTCTAGATTGGTATCCGCTAGGTCCGCCACGAGCGAAAAAGAAAAACCACTAGCAATAAAAGACTTCTAACTACAATGTATTAATTGAACCAGATCAAATGATCCGGTCCAACCCTAAAAAGTGACTTTGGCTACTGACGACTGGAGGTCTGACCTCAACCGATTACTGTCGCTAAGTGCCATAAGAAGTCTGAGGCCCGGCTTATATAGAGCCCTGGCGACGTTTAGTGTGCCTGCCACCGATTCTTGATTTGCCACTTCATAGTGTGACCGTTGTCCAGTGTGACCCAGTGTGACCCTCCTCGATTAATGACGCGCTCGAGCATTTAATTCAAATATATAGTGATTTCATTTCTTATGCCTCTATTTCTTCCCATAATTTATCCTATATATTAGAATAATGTATTTGTGCGCGTCTGCGCGTCACACGTTTTTATAACCTTTTATTATTCATGCAAAAAGATGCTTAGCATCGATATCGCTCATCTCAGTAAAGCACAATTAATTAATGCACACAATAGACAGGTAGAAATTAATAATAAAACACAGAACAAAATTAATGAACTTCCAAAACGGTCACTCCAATTTTTAAAAGTTTCTAAAAACACACAAATAGAGCCCACCCATACGCCTCAGGGATATTTTGTCCGTTGCGTCCGTAAAGGTTTTGCAATTCTCCAGGGTTAAAATAGCCTGCAGCAGGATTACTATGTGTCCCATGGCACACCATGAGAGACAGAGCTAGTATCAATTATAACAAATCATTCCCGGTCCGGGAGGAGGTGGGAGGCAATTAGGGCGCTCGCGCAATTGTCTAGCTGCTCCTTGTCGGCTATGTGGGGTGGTGATCTTGCCCCTATGCCTCAACCGGTTCGTATCAAAAATAGTCAAATAGTTTCGCGTGCAGCGAAAAGAATTAGGTAAGGGCTGAAAGAATACAACACAGAAAAATCGGACACCACTTAAGTTTTCCCCAAAACCTCCCTCCGATCCTCTGATGACCTTGAGGTTCGTAACCGCCCGCCCTGCCTTGGCCGTCCTTCTCCATTTTAATTGGACGGCCCCTTATGGTGTTTCTAACCCATATTTTACGTCGGGAGTTTCCTAGCCATAGGCAAACAATAGTTTTTCTAGCACATTATAATATTTATTCTTAACCTATTAAAATGAATTTCCTTAAAATGGTGAGAAATCGCATGGGATACAATAGCTCGCACACGCAATAACAAAGACCAAAGGTATACAAAAATAGATCAAAAATTACATGCGAGAAAAAATATGCAGGTCTTAGACAGCTGCTAAAACTTAAGCGTACGGAATTCCAAAGACAACTTCACCCTGCAGCTCTCATCTGCTAACCAGCGACGCAAAAACATAGAAAATCCAACTTCCTAATATATTTTATAACCTAATCTAACGCAGCTGTTGCTGCTCTGATGGCAATTACAATAATTGTGCAACGGTAAGAAGGGGACAGACAAACAGATAAGCTCAGGTTCTAGTCCCAATATTCCACTCTTGGCCTTGGCCTTGAAAACACATTCCTCCGTTCCCTCTCTTTAATGGCTCTAAAACTGTGACCTAGTTTTGGTCGGACAATAGCGGACAATGGGACAAGGAGTTAAAATCTCGAACATATTCTTTGGCAACATTTAATGCCTCAATTCTCACCCTGAAGATTATGTGAATTAAACACTCACCAGCGATCCGGAGTTCCACCGACGAAAGCGCTTCCATTGGAGTCTGCCGCACCTGCTTTGAACCAAAAAAAAAAATTTTTTGTTTCTGTATATCGGTCTTTGACTCTCTCTACCCTCCTAGATGCTCATCGTCATGCCGTGCTGAAAAACAAAAACCACAAAAAGGAAAAGGAAGAAGGAGGAGATCGTAAGGGACAGAAATATCAGCTCGCTTTTCTTATTGTCGATTCTCTCTCTCCTTTGCACTGCCACTGTTCATTTATTTAAATTAATTAAACTGAACTTATTTCACTAATAAAAAAAATTAGCCTACTGCTTTTCCGCCCTTCCGCTGCTCGTTTTCGACTTATTTCCACTATTTTCTCTCGCCGTCGATCAGCGGACTTCTCTGGACAGAGTTTTTCTTCGCTAAAACACTCGCAAAACGCACGACAAATTATGCGCTAAAGATAAGCCGCATATCACCGCTTAATTGGAACTGCGGGCTTAGATTTGGTTTATCTCCCTTCTCTTTGCGTTTGCTCCTCTTTGTGTTCCCTTTCGCAAAGGGAACATGTAGACCAAATGGAACATGTCTACGTCACGATGGTTTTCGGAGAGAAACTTTTGTATAAAACTTTATATCTCCTAATTGGAAATAAAATTGGCAGCGCAATAACTCCTAATCCGAACGCATCTATCGGCTTGGGGCCCTTTTCCTATCTCTTAGAGAATTTGTATACCCCTCGCTAACGACAACGAATTATTAAATTAAATAACTGCTGCATCCGATTCGGGACTCTTGATGGCCGCTGATTCCCCTCTCTGGGCTGAAGATCTGTCCTCTTCCGATGTGAGAGCGGCCGCAGTTAGCTCGCCTTTGGTTTGCTGCTCCGTCTGCCACTTAGCTCGATGTTAAGCTATATGATCGCCTCGAAATAGCACCATATATTTAGCGCCAAATCTGAATAAATATACATTCCTTGCACAAATGGCCAACTCTACGTTTTTCTCCTTGAAACATTGCTTACCCTACAATTGGACTCAGCGCTACCTGTAGTTGGATTATTTTATTTAATTTTTCGCCATTTTTTTTTTCCTTTATCTGCCTGATTAATTCACGGGTGGACGCACTTATCTTGCGGACGGCCAAATTGGAAAAGGAGGATGGCGTCGAGCTGCTTTCTCTGGGAGCTATCTCGGCTCTCGCCGATCACCTACGGCAACTGCCGAAATGTGACAGATGCCCCTGTTGCCTCTTTCTCTGCTAAAACTAGCTCCCCCGCCTTTCCTCATCTGCCCCTTGATTCGTCACGGGAATGACACATAGTAGGCGCCACCACCTTTCTCGCCGGGAGAAAAATTTCTTGCCGCAAGTGCTACATAATAAGACTAATTTTATAAACCATGACTTAGTCCAGAAGGGGACATCGGGAGTAGCTAGCTCACCTGTCCTGAATATCAGGATAAAGCATGATCTCTTCTTCTTCAATCCTCTTCGCCTTCAATCTGGAGAAAATTAAGAAATTCGAAGATAACGTCGACGGCTACCGAGTAAGCTACATGGCGCTAATTGAAGGATCAATTTGCTGCGCTTTTATCTGCATCGGCCTAACCTGCCATCGAGCAGTAAAGTAATAGCCCAAATAGGGTCCGCTGAGCGCGGCCTTAATTCTGAGGGAGGAGTAGTTAACTAAGTTAACCGTACAACGGCTACGTCCGATCGTCCCACTATAGCTCATTAGATACTTTCGCTTTACTAAAATCATAACTCTTAAACCAGTTGAGATATTTTCATAATTTTTTTTTTATATGAAAGGTAATTTTAATACCTTTCGATTAAGTGGTCATACAATATGTTGTGATAAATAGTAGATTTTATAATCGAAAATTAATGTTTTTTGAGGCAGTTTTCTCAGTTTTTATTCAATTTCGAACAATACATTTCCTTTGTTTTCTCTTAAAATGCTAATATGATGCATATTAAATGTTTTAAAAACAAACATTAACAAAAATTTTTTTTTTTTTATGATTTATTAATTTTGTCAATTGTCAATTATTTATGGACTTTTTGTTCAAAATAATCATTCAAGTTTACAAAAATTAATATTGTTGATGTCTAATTATTCATTATACATTCATTTTATATCATTAAGTGTCCTTACAAAGTCAGGAATTGAAAAACAAGCCGCCAATCCAAAAAAAAATGCTTGCCTGCCATACAATTTCGTACTGTGCAGCGACCGTGCTTGTAGTACAATTTGAACGAATCCGCGCGTTTTTTACGCTGAGTTGAAAGTATCTTTTGCTATGGAAATTCGGGGTGGCAGTTCGGGGCAGCCGATCTTTTTTGAATATGATAAAGGACATATTCAAGAACAACACCTCATACGCAAAACCCAGCCACTACCATCCCCCTATTTTATACATTCCATCAAAGTTGAAAAATAGGTGAAAAATAGTACTTCGGTAAAACAGGTATGCCTGAACGTGCAAAAGATATTATAAATTTATTCTACCTTCGTTTTACTGAGATTCGATTACCCTTTCGATAGAGACCATAACCAAGCCGGTCGGTTACATATTTTACCTAAAAATCGACCGCAAAGTCTGCATTTTGCTAAAAAACTACCTGCTTTTTGTGCAACCCAAAAAAGGTTCAACTTTGAACACGTGTAACTTCTTAAATATTTAACCGATTTGAATGATTTAATTTATTCAGCCCTTTTGAACTATTACCTGCAATAACAATTTTTACGATCCGTTGTCATGAAAAATTTGAATTTAGTATAGTATCTCTATCTTTTGAGCCATAGTGCGTCCGTTGACCAGCTCCGCCCAAATTGCTGACACAGCGCTTGACCGAAAGCTCTGACATAGCCGACAAGCTTGGCATGTTGGCAAAGGCATCTATAACACTTTTTTATGTTAGCTGTCACTGAAATAAAGAGTTTCCAGTGCACCCCCGATCGGAATGACGGTCAAAAGACCGCCCACTACCTGTGGTCTTTAGATATCAACACTCGGCCACAGAACCAGTGACTGCAGGGAGGGACCTTCCCCTGCAGCACGCACATTAAGTTATTTTTTATATTCCTATGGAAGCTATATGATATAGTTGTCCGATTTGGATAAAATTAAAACCTAAATTCTTGAATAATATAATTTTGGCAGCTATATTATGTGGTTGTCTGATTTAAATAAAATTAAAATAAATTTAGGAAAAAAAATCTCTAAATATATGAAAATATGTTAAAAACTGGATAAAATATAATTTTTTCCTCAAATTTTTTCGATTGAAAACTAACTAATTTATTCCTCAATCGTTCTTATGGCAGCTATATGCTAAGTTGTCCGATCCGGCCCGTTCCGACTTATAAAGTAACAAGAGAATAAAGAAGACTATCTGCAAAGCTTCATTCAGATAGCTTCAGACGGTCAGACGAACATCGCTAGATCGACACGTCTGTTTATGCTGATCAAGAATATATATACTTTATAGGGTCGGAAATGTCTGCTTCACTGCGTTGCAAACTTCTGACTAAAATTATAGAACCTTGCAGGGGTATACAAAGAAATCAAATATAAATATAATCAGGACCACAGAGAGAAAATCGGTGACCGGGGGTATCTTATTCCAAGCCCCTCTCCAATACTGTTACAAAGAATTTTTTGGTCCCTCGCGGGCCCCTTTCGATCCTTCCGTTTCAAAACTACGGGCCCGGGTAATCCACCCGTCATCCAATGTGGTTCCTCACACGTTCGTCTAGTTACGGAATGGGAAGCCCCACCCATTGGCGCACAAGGCGGACGCCCATGATTATGTGCAAGGGATATTATTAGTAGGTCAAATTTCTATAGCGTTAGTAAATTTACAGACAAACTCTATCCAAATTAGTTGAAGAAATTGCGTAAAGTTTTTAATAAACCGCTGTATATAGGTTTTGTCGTTTTTGAATTATCTAAATGGAAAGTGTCCAATTTAATTATTCGTACATAAAACGGGAGAAGGCTTATATTTAAAACCATGTAGGAAAGGATATGGGATTTCATTTTCAAAAAATAAAAAAGCAAAACCGTACAATAGTTTTTTTGTAAGTGAGTTAGCCAAAAGGGCATTATCCAACTTGATATAATGAGGTTGGCCTTAAAAATATCCCACGCTTTTGCGGAGTCTATCTGAAGGAAAAGTTACCGAAATTCCGACTTCATCAAGACGGCGCACACTTGCAGTTGAGATACTTTCGCTTTACAAAAATCATAACTCTTGAACCAGTTGAGATATTTTCATAATTTTTTTTCTATATGAAAGGTAATTTCGATTTCGGTACCTTTCGATTAAGTGGTCACACAATATTGTGTGATAAATAGTAGATTTTATAATCGAAAATGAGGCAGTTTTCTCAGTTTTTATTCAATTTCGAACAATACATTTCCTTTGTTTTCTCTAAAATGCTAATATGGTGCATATTAAATGTTTTAAAAACAAAACAAATAAGTTTTAAAGAAAACAATTTTTTTTTTTTTACTTTATACATTTTTTTTTTTTGTTACATTTTTTAAACAAATAATTCATCTTATTCTACAATTTTTAAAAGAACAGAACAATCTGGACCATAACTAACAATATAATATTCATTTATATATCTAGTGCTTCTTAACGAAGCCAGAAAAGGATCAGAAGATGCCGCCAACATACGAAATAGATCCGAATTTTGTCTTGTCCTTGATATTTTCACGGTGTTGGAGTACCTGAATTTCTTGTATTCCTTGTTCTTGGATTCTTGGGCTTCCTCGGATATTTCACCAATTGGCAAGCTTTGGTACTCGATTAGATCCTTTCCGTGGACAAGCATTTTGTGAACCGTGGGCGTCATCTTCTTCTCGAAATAAGTAGACTCCAGCAGGTGTGATGTCTCCTCAGCATATGTGCCGAATTTTTCAGCATTCACGCTTTCCCTGCAATTTACTGCGTTCAAGATCACACCCAATCGTTCTATTATGGTGTGGCTTACTCCAGTAATTTCAGCAGCTACCTCGTGATGGTGAAAAAATTTTCTGGATTATTTCCATCATTGGTATTCCTGTTAACCTGGTTTTAGGCAGTCCACCTTCAGTCCTAGCTTCTCTTTTAATTGGTCCTGTATCCTTTTCTTCCTGATTGCTTCTTTTTCCTTTGATGTGATGCCCTCATCAAAATGTTCATCCTTTCGTTTCAGTTGGTAACCCAGTTTTAAAATGAATTCTAAAGTCCTTATCAGGCCGGATTACCGGCTGTTGGTAACACTGTGTTACCAAAAACCCTCACAGCTGTTCCACCATCGAAAACAATATTTGTTTCGCGGCTTGCCCCTGACCTCGCATCGGAAGATGTTCTTGCCTATATTCAAGGCAAAACCCAAGCCGAAAATTTAAAAGTGGAAAAGTTTAGATTTTCTTATATTAGAGACAT
>VNJU01000694.1:0-22196 GCA_008042675.1 Drosophila seguyi
GTATACGAAGTCATAAACAATGACGAAGTACGTAAAGTAGTGACCTTGCATGTAAAACATACGCTATGTTTATTTAAACATGGTAGAAAAATTACTGCAAGATACGATGTTAGCGATTTATATACCAATGGAATCCTAGACTTAGGTCAGTTTTTCCAAAGGCTTGAAACGCAAGCCGGTATAAACAAAATCAGCCAACTCAAAATGGCACCGTGGGAAAATATCTTTGAACATGTTTCAATAGATAATTTCAAACAAATGGGCAATAAGATATTGAATACATTAAAAGTAGCGCTACTCAACCCGGTGACCCGTATAGAAAAACAAAAAGAAAAAGAAGCTATACTGTCTAAATTCCATGATGATCCAATACAAGGAGGTCATAACGGCATTGCAAAAACCTTGGCCAAGGTCAAAAGACATTATTTTTGGAAAGGTATGACTCGAGATATTACTGAGTAAATACGAAAATGTCAAAAATGCCAAAAATCTAAAATAACCAAGCACAGTAAGACCCCATTGGTAATAACTGACACGCCAATAAATGCTTTCGACAGGGTGATAGTAGACACTATTGGTCCACTACCGAAATCAGAAAATGGCAATAAATATGCAGTCACACTAATATGTGACCTAACTAAATATTTAGTTGCCATACCAGTTCCAAATAAGAACTCGAACACTGTCGCTAAAGCAATTTTTGAATCATTTATTCTGAAGTACGGTCCAATGAAGACGTTCATAACGGACATGGGAACAGAATATAAGAATTCAATTATAAATGATTTATACAAATACCTAGGAATTCAAAATATAACACCTACGGCACACCACCACCAGACGGTTGGAACAATAGAACGTAGCCATAGAACTTAGTATAGATAATATAGAGACTATATATAATATAGATGACTATGCTAAAGAAAGCAAATACAGATTGGAAGTAGCATATAAAAGAGCTAGAATAATGATAGAAGAAAATAAGAAAAATAATAAGATATTATATGATCAAAAAAGTAAACAACATAGATATAGCGATAGGTGATAGTCTTATTAAGAAATGAAACAGGTCATAAGTTAGAATGTAAATATACTGGTCCGTATAAAGTAACGGAAATAGGAGATAGAAATAACATCATAATAACAAATAATACAAAACAAAAAACAAACAAACAAGTACATAAGCATAGGTTAAAAATGTTTATTTCATAATTGTAATTAGTATGGCCATGCTAAGACAAAAATATTAATTTACATTTGAATATTGTTTGTAATAGGAAGTTAAATTTCGATTAGAAAACGCGTATAAGAGGGCCCGTATAATGTTAGATAATAATAAAATAAGACACAAGATAGGAGATGACAATAGGATATCAGATTTTAAAATAGGAGTAGGGGATAAAGTTTTATTGAAAAATGAAACAGCACATAAGTTAGAACCAGTTTATATAGGACCATTTGAGGTCATTAGAATTGAAAATAATAATAATATAGTAATAAAAAATAAGAAAAATACGAAACAAAAAAAAAATGCATAAGGAGATGTTAAAATCAATATAAAAAAAAAACACAAAAAACAAAAATAGTGAAGACAGTAATTTTATACTGAAAAAAAAACTTACAAAAAAAAATTTTAAATAAATATATATGATAATTACAAAATAACTGAATTATATTACGTTATTTTTCAAAAGGAGGGGAGTATGTTCACATAGCGAATGCACACTGTACTCAGTGTTATGCATAAATACAAATATATCAATGCACTTATTCAACAAGTCAAAGACCCTAGCAATGGGCCTGCTAAGTGCTGAGTATGCATACCTCACATGCGTGACCACATTGTCACTACGTGAACATAATACCTCCTCCCTACCTCTGTGACTCTTCGCCGTCGCTTACTTTTATGCATATATAGATACATAAGTGCTAACCGCTCCGCTGCCGGCTTCGCTATCGGCGCAGCTGCGACTTATTTGGTAAGAATAAAATATGTACAGAATTATAATTTCAATCAATAAAAGAATGTCATCTGGAGCGGGACTTTACCTGCTCCAGAAAATAAATATAAAAGATATATATATATATATTTTCTACAGGGGCTTTCATAAAAACTTTTAGACAGACGTAATCTATACTGATTTCAGTAAAGCAAATGATTCTGTCATCCATTCTCTCCTTGTTCGGAAACTCGATCTAATGGGATTTCCGGTTGATCTTCTTAGTTGGATCTCAAGTTATCTGAATGGCAAGACGCAAAAGGTCCTATTTAAAAACAACTTATCTAATGTTCTCAGGGTTACTTCTGGCGTCCCGCAAGGAAGCCATTTCGGTCCCCTGCTGTTTACATTATATATTAACGATCTGTCCAAAGTTCTGACTAACTTCAGAGTACTTATGTATGCAATTATGTATACAATTTTCAAGCATGGTGCAGTGCAAACCTATTAAACTTAAACGGCTCTAAATGCAAGCTTATGACATCCTCTCGTGTCGCTCCTAAGCTTGTGACTTACACGACAATTAATTAATTCTCGGATAGATATTGAAAACTTTAACCTGCAATTTCAACCTTTAGCCGGAGACACCCACAATGCTTCTTTAAATCTCAGGGGTACAACATACAGGGGTGCCATGCAAAACACAGGTGATTTGATTTCCACAAAAGGCATTTCCGCTAAACCAATTTCTCGGTGCCATACAACATCGAATAAGTTTTGTGTTTTCTTTTTTTTTACAAACCCTTCGAAATTAGCTGGCAGGGTTGTCATGTTGTCAGATAAAATCACGCATGTATTTGATTAGCAAAAATTTTATTTACCATAAATTATTCTAAAATGGTCGGTTTTGGGTTATTTTATTCTTTAAATAATGTTATTTAACCTATTTTGTTAATTAACTTAGTTTTTTTACCTTTATTTAGAAAAAGATTTTTAAATTTGGCCCGAGACTGATGACTGAACCCGACTTTGAAATTTAAAAACTATCAATGTAGTAGCACCGAAATTGACGTCACGTTTTGTTTTTCAAATCCACAAAAAATATTTTTGTGTCATCTCTTATTTTTCAGGGTTTTTCTGGCGAAAAAGGTTTCTGTGGCCCACCTGATAGAACAATATGGGCCAAAATTAAGTTCGAAGAAATTATTGGTCCGTGATTGAAAAGGTTTTTGAACTCTATTTCAGAATCAACAGCGTTTAGACTCGTTTTTTGTAGACCAGTGTTATTAATCTTTGAGCGAATTAATGAATATAAAATTTTAATTAATAATAGGGAACTAAGTACTGTAGAATCCGGTTTTAGCGACTCCGCTTATAACGTCCGTCCGGTTATTGCGAAGAAAACTCGATGGCTTGGTTACTTATATGAAAGGGCCTCCGCTAAGTCTCCGCTTTTACGAAAAGCCGCTCATTCCAACAAAGTTTTCTTACCATCCAAACAGATATTGCGACGTACCGAAAAGAAAATACTGCGCAATAATTGCTTTAAGCATTCTGGGTTTGCCAAAAGGCTCGCAGAGCCGGGCCGTCCACTTGAGCCCAAGGAGGCTCCTTGTGATGCCGCGTAGGCTTAGATACCCCGTCCGCTAAAGGTTTTCATGGGCCGATGACCAATCCAAGGGCCGGGGAGTGGCAAAGGACGTGGGGAACGGTCTCGTCCTCATCCCTACAGCTTCTGCAAAAGTCATTGTGGTGCACCGAGAGCCTGGACGCATGCGTTCCAAGCAGCCAGTGACCAGTGAGTGCCCTAACGGCAAGGGTACAGCTTTTCCTGCTTAATGACAATAGCTCCTTTAAATTAAGAATATGCATTACATGTACGAGTATACGACTTATTATGAAAAACCCATGAATTTATTACTTTTTTTTTTGTTGATTAAAAATTTATTTGTTTTATTTTTAAACCAATTACGAACATGGCAACTATAAAAAATATAAAAAAAAATTTGTTTTGCTCCTTTCGGTTAGTGCCGGGTATAACAGCGTTAAATCGTCGGTCCCTTGAAAGTTGCTATAGCCGGATTCTACTATATATTAAAAGATTAATTAAGATTATTAATAATCGTTAAACATTAATGTTTATTTTATTCGCTCATGTTTACGGTCGCTGCATAAAAAAAAGTAATGTCAATATTATATATATCAGTTTCCTTAAAAATTACAACAATTTATCCCAATACCCCCATCAAATTCAAAAGTGAGCCTAAGCACGTGTTCTTTGATTAAAAACTTAATTTACCAAAACAAAATATTACGAAAAAAAACGAATTTACCAAACTAACAACACAAACAATTTTAGACGAATGTCAATAAAAGCCATAGTATTTTAATAAAACCAAAAGGAGGTACTTTACAAATCTGTACGAGTACGCCTATTGTTTAAGTTTAGAGCTACGTTATTATCTTCCATTTATGACTAGTTTCCAATTGCAATTCTTTATTTTCTGGACCAATAATACACTTTCCGAAATTGGATGGAGGTTTCTTTAAATATTTTTCGACAGTGATAAGTAGCTCATCGACAGTTACAGAGAGCATTCGTGATCGATAGTTTTCAAACATATCCTGCGATACCGCATACAATAAGTAATCAATACCAATATTTCCAGGTGCTATTGGAGAGTCCAATTGCTGCAGAACACCCAGTTTAGCTTCAAACAGAGCTTGTTGATCAATCATATTTTTATTCAAAAGTGTCCATTCATAAGTTTTGTCGAAAGTGTCCAGTGTTTTAGTTGAATGTGGATCCCGGTAACTATAAAAGGAAAAAATGCCATCTGAACTTATCTTAGCACCCGCTCCATAAGCTCCATTTTTTTCACGGATTACAGGCAGCAGGTACTTAGCCGAAAGTAGCTTCGCTAAAACACGCAATTTGGGATGGTCCTCATGCAAATATGGAACTGCAAAAAAGGCTTTAGCGCAGTAATTAACTGGAATGTTCATGATGTAGTGTTGACAGCTTGGATCTAATAAATTAATTTTATGGCTTTCTTTATAGGTATCCAGATTTGGCAAACTTTCCAAGAAATTGCTGCAGTGTTGTAATGCAGTTGCCATGAAAGATTCCGTAGTGTTGATAGCCACATCCATATTGTTCTTCAAAAATATTTTTTTTCCTATTGATTTTAAAGTTTTACAGATATCAATAGTATTATTATCTTGAACCAGTGTTTTCATAAATTCTATATGATCTATTCCAAATAAAACAGATTTAAGTTTAGCGGCATCAGTAACGAATGAATTTGCTCCCAACATAGCATATACATGCCCAGAACTTGCAACGCCCACTGATATATTCGATATGTAATTTTCAATAAGCATTTTTAGACGGTCCGTATCCGTAAAGTCAAAGTTTAGCAATAACTCTTGACAGAAGTAAAATAGTTCCTGAGCATTCTTATCAAGTGCATGAGTGTCCATCATCACGCCGATTTTATAACTTTTTGCATCTCTTACATTTTCGACAAAATGTAACTTGAATTCAAATCCAGAGGTTTTTGAAAGAACCAGCTTATCAAACTCACGAAAATCATACCTATAAGTGCCCATGCTGTTAATAATATTACAGAACAGAGGTAAAAGCAGGGTCTCGTCTTGACTTAAGCTTGTTGCATTAAATAAGCACTTAAAATACGTAATCTCGTTGGTCGAAACTTTGCAGATCTGAGTCTGAACATTTTCAATCGTTTCCACAATCAACTTTGGCCACTTTGGTGGCTGACTTACATCATTCACGGTCAAACAAGGTAAAATGTCCGTGTTCGGTTTAAGCTTTTGAAAAGCATCCAACTCCAACCCAGTCTGAAAAATGTTTTGAAACTTTTCTTTATCAAGAGGATCAATTATTTGCCTGAGCATCTCTGACTCAGCCTGCTTAAACTTTTCTTGATATAAAATATCAGGGGACATAGTTAGCGTAAGTCTATGTGTGTTATTGGCGAAATATTGTTGGATTTTCTCTTGAAAATATGACTTGTTTCGGCTTAGGCTAGCTCTCAGACTTGATATCATTTCGGATACTCGAAGATTACTCACTATATTGCCATTATTGTTCCACAGGGCAGTAGAATTAAACAGCAAAGCATTTCCAAAATGGGGACTCTGATGCTTTAGCGACAACTCGAGACTATGCAAAATGCTTTCTACATGCTGGGCCTCAAACCCATTTTCTATGGAATGAGAAATGGTTTGGTCAAAGAGCTCGCTGAATTTAGTGAAATCTTCCACTCGTAAGTCTTGTAATCCAACGACAAAAGCTGTGTCCTTTGTGTCTGATGAGTATCCCGTACTTCTATTGTAACCCCCAGAGAAATTTGGTTCTATGAGACTCTTGTAAAACGCAGAGTTTGGTCCACGGATTAATACCTCCGACAGAACGTTTAATTCGAAACTCTCCTGTATGTTAGTCACATCGCACATTAGCAACGCTATTGCTATTTGGTTCTGTCGGTCGATATTTGCGCCCATATTGTCCAATCTACTGGAAACATGTACGTTGCGTGGTTGTTGCCATCTCTGCTGCCGTGGTATATGACTATATGAGGTGTCAATACCAGTTCTCTCTGATAAATACTCTTCATCGAGAAGCCCGAGTGTTTTAGTCAAATCAAAAGATCCGTAAGAGTAAATACGAGAGTTACTTGGGTGATAATACTGTTGGTGGAACTCAATTAAATCTTTGTGCGTTAATTTGGGTATCTCCAATGGATTTCCTCCAGACACGTGTCCATATGTGTGATCAGGAAGCAGATTATTTAGCAGATTCTGACTAAAAATCTGTGCGTTTTCAGAAAATGCACCTTTCATTTCATTATAAACTACTCCCTTTATAATAAGCTTGGAATTGCAGTCGTGTATGTCTTCATTCTCAAGTCTCCAGCCTTCTTGAAGGAAATCCAAATATAAAAGATTTGGTCTGTAAAAAAATAAAATGTATATTTGTCAAATTCAATAATTAGGCATTACCTGAATACAGCATCTAAGTAAATTCGCTGCAAATTTCTAAAATCAGTTTCATTCATAGTGGAAAACGGATATATGGTATAATCTGGACCGGTCATTGCATTCATAAATGTAGCTACAGAGCGGTTAAGCATTTTAAAAAATGGATCCCGAACGGGATAGTTTTTGGAACCGCATAACACCAAATGCTCCAGTATATGGGGCAACCCAGTGGAGTCAAAGGGAGTAGTTCGAAAATTTATTGAAAATACGTTGTTCGCATCTTTTCTATCAATGTGCCATAGTTCCGTTCCTGTTCTCCGATGTCGCAAAGTGTACGACGTAAGCTCGTAATCAGAAATGTGCTCAACATGTTCGCATATGAACCCATTATATACTTTTCCTTCTTCATACTTATTTTCACGTTGATGGATTACAATTGGCACGTCTCCTTGTGTATAAAAAGCTCCAAACTTCTCAATATATGTTGACACAGACTTGTTTTGTTTTGCCACTTGAGCCTGCCAGATATTGGGATGCGCCTTTCCCAGCCATTTTAACCGCGATAACATAGTCGTGTCTATAAAACAAAAACACACAAGAAGGATGATTCGTAAATTTTATCAGCTGTCTGCAGTTTTCTTTACCTTAATTGCTAAAAAAAAAAAGACGATTTGGTAGAAGTTACATCAGCCGGGTAGCACTATACATATATAAATATTTCTGTACGCGTATATGCATTTATCATAAATTCACAATATTTGTGAGTAAAAAGCATTAAATAGGAAACTTACATATAAAATTATGCATAAAAAATAACATTTCAAAAACTTACCACTAACAATTCTTTCCTATCAATTTTATATCACACACAGAAATCAATATGAATTCATCCTGGTCAACGAATTATACCAATAGAGTTACTTCAAAAAAATAAATCGATTATACCATCCGGCATTAAAAAATATTGCTTTTACACTTATTCCTAGTACTACCATCAACATGCTAATTTTGTAGGTTTACCACGGTATCCACACAGAAGAAAACTGTTCCAAAGCAGTGAGAGAGTGCGAGAGGCAAATAGTTTGGAACAGCTTGTCGCCGAGGTCTGTTTCGAAGCGTGGTATCCAGTTCAGATTCGAAAATACTAGAAAGGTGCAAGATTTAGGAGATTATTTGAAGTCGCACTTTAAGTATTTTCATAACGCATCGCGGAAAAAAAATAAAAATTTTAATAAAACAGATTGTCCCCGATGCTTGCCTCTCGCTCTGCCCTTTACATATTGCAAAGTTTCCCGCCACGAAAAAAAAGCGTAGAAAAGTCGAATCCAGGAGTTAAAAGAGCACATACAGTCTTAAATAATTTGGTGGAGGCAAATACAATAATTTGGAAATGGCACAAATTTGCATTACAGCGACGGGACGAAAAAATAAAAATAAAAATAAGAATGCAGAGGACAATCCTAAATGGTCCACCTTTGCATATTGTTATGCAATTGTACAGCTTATCGCAGCTTCTCCTTCTTCCTGAACGGGACACGGAACTCAATTCCAATCATCCGAATTCCTTCCACATGTACTGGGAGCTGTCTAAGACAGGAGCAGTCGCCTCAATGCATGCCAATAGCTAAGGGATAACTATTAATATCATCAAAAGATGAACGTGTCTATTGTTTCTAATAGTGCCGGGTGTCAACAAAGTATAACCGCATCATTGGCGCTCAAAAATTGCCGAACAACAAGTAAAAGGAGCGGTCACACTTCAAAGGAAATAAACATTTTTCTGCTACGTGACAACTTTGAAAATGGATACCGAGCTTTAAAAGGCGAAAAAAAAAAACGGTTTTTTGTAAAAACCATTTATTTTTAAGGGTGGGCAAGCGATAGAATTAAAATTTAAAGGGTATTAAATAATTATTTTTTAGTTTTAAGACATGGGCAAACGTTTTTTGACCAAAAAATTTTCTTTTGGGGGATGGGGATATTTTATCCCTTGGTACTCCGTTAAAATTGTTAATATTCCATAATTTTTAAAGTTTTTATTTTTTTAATATTTTAAAAGTTTTAAATGGTATTTCGATTTCAAACGATATGTAACGATGGTCAGCTTTCAAATTTAAAAAATTCAATTTTACCCAACCTGGCTTCTTTGAGCTAAAAAATATATATTATCACAGTAACTTTAACTTTATAGTTCGGTACTGAAACGAGAAAAATTTTCTTAAAGCTGTCAAACTCCATATAAGAAAAACGGAGCGAAAAGAAGAAGAAGAACAACAATTTTCTGAAAGCTAGCTTTCGGGAATACTGTGATGAAATGAATACTGCGAGCGAAATGGGTAAAAGCGTTGCCAGATCAGAAAACAAATCAGCTGTGATTTCGAAGCGAAATAAATGAATTTAATTAAGCTCGGTACTGTGACGAGATAAATTGGCTTTTAAAGAGTTCCGAGCGAAATTGTTATATATTTTGCTCGGAAAACAGTGTGACCAAGTAGTTAAAAAAAGGCGGAAAACGCGTAAAAGGGGTCAAACTGACACTTATGCACAGCTGTTTTATGTAAACAAACTTAATAAAATCAAAATGAATTCAAGCCGTTTAGATATGGGAATAGGGCTGATCTACTATGCCGCTATGGAGCTGACGGCTAATAACCAGAGGCGCCACGGTCGTCGACGCCCAATAACTGATTACTCCTTGCCAATGGCCTTCCAGGCACTAGTAACAAATATAGAATTAAAATGACCCTTGTGAGCTTAATCCCATACTACGGGCTTTGCCTCAACTGATTTGATTAAAGCTCCTTTTTCCTTACGAGAAGAAACCCGTTCAATTCTAGACATTTTTGGTCCTTCTTCTTCTTCTTCTCCGTATCTAGCTTTCAAAATAATTAAATTCATTTATTTCGCTTCGAAATCACAGCTGATTTGTTTCTTGATCTGGCAACGTTTTTAACCGTTTCGCTCGCAATATTTATCTCATCACAGTACCCCCGAAAGCTAGCTTTCAGAAAATTTCTCTTCTTCTTCTTTTTGCTCCGTTTTTTTTATATGGAGTTTAACAGCTTTAAAAAAAATTATCTCGTCGCAGTACCGAGCTTTATTTTGAAAGCTAGATACGACGGGGAAATTTCAAGGAACAAAAATGTCTAGAATTAAATGGTTTTCTTCTTGTAAGGAAAATGTTGCTTTAGTCAAATCAGTTGCAAAGGAAGGCGTGGGACTGCCGAATGAAAGAACAGAAAACGTTCCAGTCTCCCTAAGAACGCTCCAAAGCGAACTAGAGAGGCCGGCCGACCTACGAGCTGCAAGCATATAGAAGAGAACTTCCACAACCTGCAAAACAGCAAAAGTCATGTGCAAAAAGCGCAACGAAAAGCTTAGTCACTTCGTACTGCATCTTCCAAGGAAAGACTGCAGACTGTTAGTGGGACTTCTACCTGGCTTCGGCACATGCAGTGAAGATGGGCATTACCGACAACGCGATATGCCGGAAATGTGATGAATCTGAGGCAACAGAAACCTTGGAGCATATCATTTGCAAATGTCCGGCTCTAACAAGGGCAAGAATGAAGTACCTAGGCGCTCCGGTTCTGCCATCGCTAGAAGACGCCTCCAAGAAGAAGCCAGGCGAAATAGTTGCCTTCGCGAAAAACACCTCGATCCTAAAAATCCCCGGACAGCTATGGGCCATACTGGTCTAAGCGTGGCCCCCGGGAGGACTATCCGGCTTAACCTAACCTAACCTAAGTCAGTTGAGGCAAAGCCCGTAATATGGGATTTAAGTCACAAGGGGCATTTTAATTCTAAATTGGTCAATAGGGCCTGGGAGGAAATTGGTAAGGAGTTGCAAGTCTTCCATTTATGTTCCTCCTACGCAAGTAATCAGTTATTGGGCGTCGACGACCGTTGCGCCTCTGGTTATTAGCCTTCAGCTCCATAGCGGCATAGTACATCAGCACTATTCCCATGTCTAAACCGCTTGAATTCATTTTAATATTTGATTTTATTAAGATTGTTTACCTAAAACTGCTGTGCATAAGTGTCAGGGTGCACGCGTTTTTCGCCTTTTCTTTAAACTATTTGGTCACACTGGCTTCCGAGCAAAATATATAGCAATTTCGCTTGTAACTTTTTGAAAGCCAATTTATAATATCGCACTACCCACCTTAAGGTTTTAAAAAGAGAGGACAGTTTTCGTAAAAATAGAAATGATCTTGGCATTGATCTATAGTAAAACTATCGATTTTACAGATTACAATGTAAACGAGTGGCAACTTGGGGTAATTATTCAAGGTGAGGCAGTAAAAGCGCTCTCTAAAGTCTTTAACAGTCGCTGCAAAAGCGTTGACAGAGCCTTAATAGATCGCTCAGATCGACTGGTATCCCTCACCTTGTCTTATTACACCACTCGTGGCAACATAAAAATAAAAAATAGGAAAACATTTTTAAATAATCCAGAATTCCCGCTTACCCGCTTATTAGCGATTCTTAAAATTCTGCCGCTGTCGGCATTAAAAAACTACCACATTTGCGGTGAAAAAGCGGAATTGGCAGCCTTGGATCTCTCGTGAAGTTCGAACTGCATATTTGTTTTTGATTTCGATCAGATTCGGACCAGCGGTTTACAGATGGAGGTGGTGGTAAAGGAAAGAAGGAATTTTTTGTCGAAGACAAAGTTAGTTTCGCCGACGTCAGAATACCCTTTTTAAAAAAAGTTGTAATAATTCTAAATATTTAATTTTATATATGATTAATTTTTATCTATTTAGTCGAATGGTACATTGGCAACCCATTTGGATTGAGTTTATAAATCAGAATGAATTCTTATATTTCTTTCTAGTTCTTTATGGTTTGGTTTCGTACATTGTGTTTGTTTTAATCTGCTGATCGGCCAAAAGTAGAAGTGGAGCGGATGCGATTGGGTTTTGCAAGAGGTTTTGTTTGGCCCGATGTTTATGTTGATTAAGCAATTCCAGTGTTACTCGATACGACAACTCGGCATTCTAAATGGGTAGTAACAAAGTATTTCTTGGGCCCTCTAGATCTCTGGTTGTCGAGGGGGCTTTGGTGGGGGACCGCCGAGGGTAAATGCTGAGGCGGTAACTCCCCCCCCTCAGACTGAACTACCGACCATAGCGGGGATATAGTTGCTGCTACCCTAGCAGGTGAAGCGATGGTGGGAGTGAAGGTGGCCTTTGGTGTAGTCTCTGGCGTGAAAATGTTTGTCTTCTTTGGGAACCATGCCACGACGAATACTACTATTAGTAGTATACCGAGCACCGAGTAAGTTTTTGTCGTATGGATCGTGGTTCCCCATCGTATATTGTTGATCTGTATTTGGGTTTTGAGATCCTCCATCCTTAACTCGTGTATCCCCAACTCTTGGGTTGTCCTGTTCTTCTTGATCGTTTCTATCCGCGGTATATCCAGCTTCAATCCAGCTTCAATCCAGCTGCGCCAAGCTCTCCACTGCTTCGTATTGGACGTTGTTCCCCATTGCCTTGCAATGGCTAAATTTTATTAATGCCGATCCTTTTAACGTCTTCTCCGGTCCGCAATCCGTTTGTAGTTTCACGTTTTCTAAATTAAGGGGGGATATTCATGTAGCACTTTCAAAAAATCGATTTTTTCAAAATATGTTTTTCTTAAAGTTTGATATCTTAAGAATGTCTGGTCCAAGTTTCAAGTCAAAATTCGACAAAATGACTAAGTTATAGTCGAAAATGCATGCCTCCCTTCAACAAGCGCCGAGCAGGTGTCTCTTGCTCCTATTGTGTTTTTTTTCGCCTATTCTCTTTCACGAAATACGTTATGAATCGTCATTAAGGTGACAAAC
The DNA here is from genome assembly GCA_008042675.1 of Drosophila seguyi. NCBI lineage: Eukaryota > Metazoa > Arthropoda > Insecta > Diptera > Drosophilidae > Drosophila > Drosophila seguyi. The sequence goes on from VNJU01000694.1 coordinate 12,784, forward strand.
GTAGTCAAAAATGAATCGTTTAACGCCACAGTTCGGCGCTTGACCCCTAAAGATTTGAATTCGGGGATATTGTGAATATTGCAACATTTCTCGCCACTGGAATTTTCAACGAGGGCTACATCGACTTTTTATCGACGATGGATTTACTGGAACTGAAGATTGGGCAACAGTACAAAGCGTTGCGGATCAAGTGGACAAGCATCGAATGAAGAGTGCAAAGGAACGGCAGGCCCGAGCCGTGGAAAACGAATTTTACGAAGAATCCGTGTGTCTAATATACGGCCCGGGAATCGCAGATTATTTTTTTCCAAGATTAGTGACAATCGTGACCGGTGAGTTGAATGGAAAATGTTTCCTTTTGTAGAAAACTTTGGAGCTCGTTTTCTCAAAATCATGTTTTTTAAGCAAGCCGTCAATTTTACAAGTAAACTATTCAATCAATTCACTTAAAGTAAATTTTTTTTATTTGAAGCATTCGATATTTAAGTGCGTGACAGAGCGATTTTCCATAAAAAATAACGTTTTGCTAGTTGTTTATTTATTATTATGTCAAAAAATATGGGAAAAAATTGCACTTTTTCACGAACGCATGGCTAAAAATTCGAATTTTTCAAAATTGTCAAAACTGCTCTACTACGCACTTAATTGAAGCTTTCTGATTCACGAAATATTATTCTTTTTTGTTTCAGATTAAAAATAAACACAGGAGATTGACGGCCGCAACCTTCTTCTCAGCTGACGCTCTTAACGGGATCGGCCATATTTCCGCCATGTTGATTTTTTTTATGTTCAAAATTTTTTTTGTATAGCCAAAAGATGCCTCTAAATATAAGCACGGTATCCAGACAGAAAAAAACTGTTCCAAAGCAGAGTAGGTAGAGTGCGGGTAGAGTGCGAGAGGCAAATAGTTTGGAACAGCTTGTCGCCGAGGTCTGTTTCGAAGCGCGGTATCCCGTTCAGATTCGAAAATACTAGAAAGGTGCAAGATTTAGGAGATTATTTGAAGGCGCACTCTTAGTATTTCCATACCGCGTCGCGGAAAAGAATAAAAATTTTAATAAAACAGATTGTTTGCCTCTCGCTCTGCCCTTCACATATTTCAAAGTATGGATCCCGCCACGAACAATAATGCGTAGAAAAGTCGAATTCAGGAGTGAAAAGAGCAATACAGTTTTAAATAATTTGATGGAGGCAAATACAATACTTTGGAAATTGGAAATTTGGAAATTACATAAACATGCATTAAAGAGACATGGGACGAAAAAATAAAACAAAAAATAACAATAAGAATGCAGAGGACAATCGTGAATGGTTCATTGCATATTGTTATGCAACTGGTACAGGTAATCGCAGCTTCTCCTCCATTATAATGGCCACTGGTGCCATCATGTTTCTTCCTGAACGGGACACGGAACTCAATTCCAATCATCCGAGCTTCTTCCACATGTACTGGGAGCTGTCCAAGACAGGCGCAGCAGCCGGAATGCATGCCAATAGCTAAGGGACAACTATTAATATCATCAAAAGATGAACGTGTCTATTGTTTCAAATATTGCCGGCTGTCAACAAAGCATGACCGCATCATTGGCGCTAAAAAAAGGGCTGAACTACAATTAAAGGAGCGGTCACACTTCAAAAGAATAAACATTTTTCCGCTGCGTGACAACTTTTAGAACTGGATACCGTCTTATAAGAAAGACAAACCTGACTCGCTTTTTTTTCATTCTCCTGGTATTTAATGTTTAATTATTATTAATAACCTTTTTCAAAGCTTCTACATGTATATCCCCCCTAAAGTATCGCGATGTACCCAGCCTCTGGTTCGAAAATCGCAGTGATGAATCCTGCATCCTTCGTCTCGCATTCCGCCTCCATTCCGCTTATCAGCCTTCTTAAACATTTTTCGTTAGCTTGGTTTACAATCTTAACATTCTTACATATATATATATTTCTTATAAACTTACATTTTTCCTTATAATAATACATTTCATCTTCGTGAATTGCCATATAGTTTGGTGTTATTACAAATTCTGTGTTGTTCATTGGGAGTGCGATTATTCTTTGCAACGAAAATATTTCTTTCTTAAAAATTGGTAATCTAATTGAAAATATGATATCCGTTCTGTTCATTATGGCTCTTAGGTCCAAGAATTCATACATGTGTTCCTCTAAACTTAAATGTACACCCTGGTCTTCTAGCTCTTGCATACATTTGCTTGCTTCTTGTCTGTCGATTATGAATCTTGAGATTACACCTATCTTAGCCAATAATAAGCTCTCGGCAACATCATTTAAGTTTAACCCTAGCATCGTTAATGAAATTCTATCGATGTATTCCAATCTGTAAATCCCTTTGTCTTCCTCCATAAATGTCCTGCTTATTCCGTTCCTATAAGTGTTTATGAATGTATTTACCCTATTCTGCTCTTCATTTATATATTTTGTCAAGTTTCTGAATATAATGCTAACATTGCTACTTGTCTTTTCCTGCGAACTAATGCTTTCTCTTAATCTCTCTTCCTCTTCTTTCATTTTTATTTTCTTTCTCTAATCTTATTGCGTCTTCCGCATCTAAATTTTCTGTTACCGATTTAATAACTGATCCTAATCCATTGATTAATCCCGTTGCTTTCCTATGTTTGGGGCATATGCTTTCTAATCTTGTTTTTATCATCTGCAGTTTGTTCTGCAGTGATTTAACTAGGTTTCTGGTTTCGGCTTCTTCCACAATCTCCCTAAGTGTATTTTCCACTCTCTCTATCGTTTCTTGATATTCCTGTAACCGTACAATATGGATAATTGTCTTATGAGTCTGAATTACCCTTGCTGCTCCCAGTTGTATTTGTTCATTCCCTTTCAAGGGTTTTTTTTTTTTTTTTTTTTTGACTTTGCATTTATTTATTGAATCTACTTTCAACGGTATGACTACAAACTTGTTTTCTTCGGCCCCGGCAATGGACCACTTGTAAAAAAAATGTTATTCGTTTGGTTTATTCATTCTTCGTATTTTTTACTTGTGAATTTTCTGCGGCTTGGTTGTTGTTAGTGTTAGGTTGTTATCTTCTAACACCTTGTGTTTAGAGAACCTAGAAGTGAGCTTATCTCTCCGATTTTCTTTCCCACCTGTCAGTACAGGTGGGACCAGTGGTTTGGTTCCTGTCGATCCATATTGGCTGCCTCAATTCTTCTCATATATTGGCTTTCTACCCTTTCTTTCACCTTTGGATAAACTTCGGCTTGAAACGCATTGATTTTCTGCAAATAATTGTGTTCATTATTAAACGTCACGTTATTCAGAAAATCCTGCGTTCTGCCTGTAAAGAGTTCCTGAGGTGTCAGTTTTGTTGCTGAATGGATGGCGTTATTGTACATAATAAACGCTTCACTCAGTATCTCTTCGTGTCGGAGTTCTTATACCCTGCCTTCTTGCTCTCTATAATCAACCGGTATATCTCCGTTATTGTTGAGTGTAGTCTTTCGACCGTGGAGTTACTCGACGACTGTTGGAATGATGTTGTATGCAGTTCAAGTTCATACTGCCTACAAAAATCCTTAAAGAGGTTCGACGAGAACTCGACTCCCTGGTCACAGACTACCTGCTTGGGTATTCCAAACAGGGCCATAAAGTTTTTCATTGCCCTGACAATGTTAATACTTTCCTTGGCTGGAATAGTTACTCCCCATGCATATCTCGAAAATTTGTCAATAATCGTGAAAACGTGAAAAACACCTTCCTTTTTAAATGAGCTAGTGTTTATTCTATTCCACTGTTGTTACTGTTGAGGTGATAATCCTTTACGACTTCCTCTTGTTGGTCTCTCTCAATTATATCTGGCAACAAGACTGTGCATCTTATTGCCCTATACGGCCAATCGACTTATCGTCAAAGTTATTTTCCGTCCACGTTTTCCGAATTTTGTTCCTAAATGGAACTTGCTTCGCTACTTTGAACGTTCCCCCTATTTCTATAACCACCTGAATGTTATATTCGTTCAGTAGTTCTTCAAAAATTGGGAATCCCAACTGTAAATCTTCCCCCACGGAGTGTATTGTCTCCCTGTTTGTTGGTAGTTCTGAGGCGTTTTCTAGTGCATTAAGCTCTAGTTGGACTCTGCTCAGCGCATCTGCCACTAAGTTTAAGGAACCCTTCTTGTATACTATTTCATAGTCATATTCTAACATCTGGAGTCTCCATCTTATGAGTTTAGAGTCGGGTTCTTTAATGCTCATCAGCCAGGTTAGTGGCCTATGATCCGTCACTATTTTGAACTTAGTGCCAAACAGATAGTGCCAGTTTAATCGCTTCAATTTTTCCCGGATTTGGTTTGATACCTCGTGGGCTCACTACGTGCCCTAAGTACTCCACCTCTGTCCTCAGAGATTCCGTCTTATCTAGCTGTAGTTTAAAATTTGCTTCCGTAAGCTTCCTAAAAACCTTTCCTATGTCCGTAATATGTTCCTGCAACGACGCCGAGAACACCATTATGTCGTCCATATAAATGAGGCAACATTTGCCCAACAACTCTGCAAAGATGTTATTCATCAGCCTCTAAAAAGGTTGCGGGAGCATTGTTCAACCCGAACGGCATTCAACATACTCGAAATGACCTCCCTCTGCGGAGAAAGCCGTTTTCGGAATGTCCGTTTCGTGAACCTCAATCTGGTGATAACCACTTGCTAAATCTAACGTCGAGAAGCACTTAGCTCTCCCTAGATAGTCCAATACATCAATTATTAGAGGTAGTGGGTATCTATCTTTTATCACCTTCTCATTCAACTTCCTATAATCCACCACCATACTCCATTTTCTTTCTCCCGAGGCATCCTTCTTTTTAGGCACCAGCCTGGAGCACTCCACGGGGAATGGCTATGTCTAATTATCTTCTGATCTAATAGTTTTTCCGCCTCCCCTTTTACCTCTTGCCTTTCCTTAAACGCATATCTATAAGGTCTGGCATAAATTGGAATGTCGTCCTTCGTCCTTTTCTCATGCTTGACCGCGTTCGTAAAAGACAAGTTGTCCCCCTCCTTGTGGAATATTCCTGGGTACTTTTTACAAATTTTGGAAAGCTCTCCAAGCTCATCTTTATTCAAATGATCTGTCCTGACCTTGGCAAACGGAATGCTACTCTATCGTTCCTTTCCCCCTCTATAGTGTTTAATTCGAAATGTTGCGTAGTCTTGAATTCGACAACATTTAATGGTTCCTCCAAAAATAGTTCGTGGTCCGAATCTGCATAATTTGTCACCTCCATCCAGCTTTGCCCTGACACTGCCCTATAGATCCCTTCTGAGATCTCCATGTCCTTCTTTACTATGGTTCTGTTTACTACGAAATCTACGTCTTTCAGTCGCACCGGAACAGATGTGACCCTTTTAGATTCGGCTTCTATTGAATACAACTCTGATGGTCTGTAGGTCTCGAAGTGAATTTTCTGTTTCACCTTTGCTACATCAAACCACCCCTTCTGTCAATAACCGCCTTCATTTGCTGCAACATATCTATTCCGATCAACCCCTTCAGAACTGGTGAAATTTAAAGAGAAACATTGTCATCTTACCAATTCCTCCTAACTCTGTGAACATTGGTAAGAATGCTTCCCTCTTAACCTCATATGACTGTGCAATGGTTTTAATGGCTATTGGGTCTTTCAATTTCTTTATGTACTTCGGATGCACCAATTCTGGTCGAATAAATGAAAAGGTTGATCCTGTATTGATTAACAGTTTTATTGATCTTTCGGGCTTAATCTTTACTAATAAATAGGGCAACGTTGAATGGCTTTTCCTCGTTCCTAAATATCCTGTGGATTGCTCGAGGTTGACTGTAGAAAATTTGCGTCATCCTCCTGAATGTTATGCAGCTGGCCACTGATCGAGGCCCTACTCTTATCCGCAGTGCCGCTTGAATTAAACGATCTCTTAGAGTTGTTTGAATTATAAGACTGTCTGGACTGTCACGAATTGTTCGAATTTCTGGACATCCTGGACTGGTCCCTGCCTTCTGTGTTTGACTGTGGTTCAATTGCTAACTGTCCCCTGCCATTGTTGGTGCCATAACCATTGCTGTTATACCCGTTGTTATAGTTGGAGTTGCCAGAATTGTTACTATTATAGCCGTTGTTGTTATTCCAGTTACTATAGTTGTTGTTGTTTTTATAACCGTTCCACTGTCTACCTCGGTTCGCTTGGTTCTGATTCCATCTGGAGTTTTTGTTCTAATAACTGCGATATGGACCTTGATAGCCTGTAGAATCCCCCTGATAGAAATTACCTGCCCTGATAGATTGCCCATCATCGGGTATGGAATTCCGAAACTTGGCCATCCATTCATACTTGACATGGCAAATGGCATTGAAAACGGAGGAGAATTGTTTCCTCCTAACTGGTACTGCGACTAAATGCCTGTTTCCCTGTGAGCCTCCAAAATCTGTGGCTCCTCCTTCTCCTGATCCTGTTCTCAGTTTCTTTAATGGCCTTATCTCGCGACTCTACCGACCCTTGAGTTTTGGGTTCTGAGCCGTCACCTTCTAAAGCAACTAACTTTTCCTCCCTACAGGCTATCTCATAAGCCTAAGCTATATTTGGAACCCCCATGTTCCTTATGGTTACTCCTATCGGTCCTTTTAAGGCCGAAATAAGGGCGTTGAGCAAAATTTCTTTATACCATTTAATTTTCTCGCTTCTCAGCAGTATGCTGTTCTCGGCTGTTTTGGTTAAACTCACCAAAACTTTCTTCAGTGTCATAACCCTAGTGTAGAGGGCTTCTACGTCTAGTTTCTTTTTCTTGATATGGTTTAGTTCCATTATCAAGTCTTGTTCAGATCGTTTGTCTTTAAAGTGGGAGATCAATATTTTTTTGATCTGATCCCAATTTAACTCTGACTTGTCCAAATCTAGCAAATCTAGCTTCGAATAGCCCGTAGTGCTATAACTCCTGTATTCGATCTCTCTTCCCCCATAATCAATACTAATATCTGTTCCACTGCTGCTACAAGCCCATCTAATTTTCCCCCTTCGCCATCATATTTGGGGATAATTACCACCATGGTCTTTTACATTGATGGCTTCTTATACGCTTGGAGTTGTTGACCCCCTAACCTCCTGTCAGTCCGTTGGATTTGACATACTTATCTCCCGTATATGTGTACTGTTGTGCTGTGTTAAAATCGCTATGTGCCTAGCCTTCTGACTTATTACCTAATTAGAGATGTGTGCAAAGCGCTAATCTGCTGTGTACTTAACCTTAGTATTTGGACTTATCAATTAATAAGGTATGTGTTTGTGATAAGCGATGAGCCGCTGTGTACTTATATTAATAATATAGTTGATCGCTTAATAGGCTACGCGTTGAATTTCCAAATTGTTGTGTATAGTGTGAGTAGCGAGTCCTCAAGTGTCCGTGTGAAATGGAGTTCTGTAATCATTTGTTATGAGTAAATTTCTTTTCTAATGCCCGACATTAATTTAGCAAAATGGGGTTTAATAATACTTGTCGCTTGTTTGCTTTTTATTTATTTATTTTTTTAATAATCTTTTCTATTTATTTTATTCCTTTTGACTATTTATTTATTTATTTGTATTTAATTATTTATTTGTATTTTATTAATCTTATTGAAACTATCAGGTAGCACTGTAACCTCTAACATAAATCTGTATCGATAGTACTTACTGAAGTCACTAAAAGTATCGAATAAAGATCATTCCATATGTATATACTTAACTAAGTCGGACGTGTTTTACTCAAGCGGAAACAACATCAAGAGGTTATGGGCCCAGAGCACACATACATACATATGCATGTATAGGCCACGCGGTTCTTGAGTAAAGTTGAGAAGTTGACGGTGTTTGCATTACGAGTGCAAGCAGATGAAATTGGAATCGAATCGCTAAAACGAAAAGCTTCATTATGAGTGCGCTATACCAAATCGACAAATTGGAGGAAAAGAATTATGACTCTTGGCGTATACAGATGCGCAGCGTACTTGTACACGCGGAGCTATGGGACGTGGCATCAGGCACGTTGAAACAGGATGATGCTGGTGAAAATTCGAATTGGTCAAGCCGTGACAGTAAGGCTCTAGCCATGATCACTCTCAGCGTTAAAACGTCGCAGCTGAGCTATATAAAAACGTGTACGACATAGTTTGAAGCTTGGATTAAACTGAGAGAGGTGCTTCAACCGAGTGGACCAGTCAGAAAAGTATTGCTCTACAAAACTTTGCTAAGCTTAAAGATGGAGGATGGCCAAAATGTTTGCAGTCACCTGAATGCTTTCAGTGAAGTTTTGGATCAACTATCGTCAGTGGGAATTGACATAAGTGAGGAGCTTCGAGCTATAATCCTGCTATCGAGCCTTCCCAAGGAGTACGAAAATTTTGTGGTCGCCATCGAGACGCGCGATACACTGCCGGATTTCGAGGTACTGCGAATCAAGGTCAAAGAAGAGGGAGAGAGACGATCTCACTTCAGACCGAGCGACATGCACGCACAAGCTTTTGTTGCAAACACGTCAAAGCCAGTTTCCAAAAAGAATTGGAAGAATGTTATTTGTTATAATTGTGGCAAGCGTGGACATATCAAGTCCGAATGTCGGTTAGATGGAACCGAGAAGAAGAACAAGCAGACTCCAACTGTTCAAAAACAATGCAGCTTATTGGGAGCTCTAGACGCAGATAGCTTTGGTCGTACAAAATGGTGCTTAGATAGCGGAGCTACAAGCCACATGTGCTGTGACGAAGATTTGTTTACAACCCTGGAGAAGCACACCGAGACGATTGGATTAGCTGGAGACAGATTTCTGATGGCAGAGGGAAAAGGAGTGGTCAAGCTAAAGACGGATCGCTACACTCTTGTACTAAACGACGTACTATTTGTTCCTACGATGAAGGGAAACTTCATGTCTGCAAGTCAAACCGTTTCTAAGGGCAATTTGGTGCACTTTAACGAAAGACACGCAAAGATTATTCAGAACGGTGAGTGTATACTTTAAGTAAAGAAAACTGGAAACCTATATACATTCGATGAAAATTCCAATCAGTGTTTTGCGGCTGCAAACGCCGATGGTATTTAATGGCACATGCGATATGGTCACATCAACTATCGCAGTCTCTCCGATATCGTGAAGAAGAACATGGTTCGTGGAATTTTAAGGTTGTAATATACCACAAAATACATCCTGTAAAACATGTATGGTGAGCAAAATACATGTTCAGCCGTGTCCACATAAATCGGAAAGCCGAGCCAGTGAAATATTGGAACTTGTTCATACAGATGTATGTGGCCCCTTTAGTACAAGATCATTGGGTGGCAATCGATATTTTCTCACGTTTATCGATGACAAGTCTCGTCGCATATTTGTTTACTTTTTGAAAGGCAAAGACGAAGTATTCTCAAAATTCGTGGAATTTAAG
>VNJU01000700.1:0-10589 GCA_008042675.1 Drosophila seguyi
GTAAAAAAAAAAAAAAAAAAATTTCATGTATGGTGAATAAAGCCAGAGGTGTGCTTGGATTTTTTAAACGTTGGTCGAAAGAATTCAATGACCCGTACGTTACAAAATCTCTATTTATTTCTTTAGTTCGTCCTATCTTAGAATATGGATCTTGGTATGTATGTATGTAGTATGGGTACCACACCAATTCCGAAGCCAGGAACATGTACACGCGCCCGTTTTACCCGGTGCGACTCGAGAGTACCTTTGCTCGGCACCTGAGTACACTGCGGCAACACATCTCCGGTCTTAGGACGCCGGCTGAATTGGCAGCAGACGAAGCACGTAATGAGGAACTACGACAACAACGTGAGCGAGAACGTGCACTAGAAGTACAGCGAATCTTACCGGTATTTGGTCCACGGAGCTATTATTACACAGTGTATAACACCAATACCCCTCTACTGCCGATGGATGTGTCTTGGGACCGTCCGATAGCCGTGCCGGACGAAACAGTGGACCTGACCTCCACTGCAAGATCACCCACTCCGGAGCTGGAGCGGTTGAATAACTCGGATCGGCTTGAATTTGAGCGGGACGATGGCAGTGCCGAACGAGACAGTGAGCCTGATCTCCCCAGCGAGGTCGCCAATACTGGAGGATGACCAAGCGGGTGGCGCGGACCGCCATGAACTCAAGCCTCCTTGAGCCTACATAGCGACTAGAAACCTATAATATGTTTAATTCGTAAAAAAGGTTTTAATAAATATTGGCTGGGTCAAAGTGGGCCTGGCGGCAGCCTTTCCCATTTTGGGGAATGCTGACGTATAGGCTCATTCTCTACTCAGTGTGAACGGCGACCTAGTCGTAAAGCGAAAAATTTCAGCTACAGAACTTTGCAGATGGCTGAGTTTTCTTACACAAAAGAATGCTACCTCGCTGTTTTCGTGTTTGTTTTTGTCTTAATATTCTTTGTCTGTTTAACTGTGATTTTCTGTGTGCCGCCGCTCGAGAGCAAGTTTGCTTTGTGTTTAGTTTTGTTTTGCGCTTAGTTTTGTTTTGTGCTTAGTTTTGTTTTGCGTTTAGTTGTCTTATACATACGTTATGAAACGGTTACAGCTTAACCGCCTTATAATTTTTTGTTTTTCTGCTAGGAGCTTCATAATACTGTATTTTTAGTCGAAAGTTCATATTTGACAATTGGTGTTCCGAGATTGGTACAAATTCAGAAAATTTAAAAATACATTCAATATTGATAAATTGGAAATTGAGAAATCCGGCGCTGTTGTTGGAAATGAAGACTTGGAGCGTTTGGAGGAACGGGTTAATTTGTGCTGCAGTAGAATTTCAAAGACTTGGCGACAATGTCATCGATTGCGATCATCCGTTTTAGCAAAGCACTCAGGCTGCCTAGCTGCAAACGAATTATTTTTATTCTTTAGCATTGTTAACTCTGAAAGAAATGATGATCGATGTCGTCCCAGAATAAGCTATTCTGAATATTCACAACGAACAAAGAGAAGGCGGATAGCTGATGTAGGCGAGATTGCTGAGTCCGCTGCTGACTTTTTACGTTCTGTTACTAAACATAAAAATTGTAAGCCCACTTCATTCGCAACTACAAATGAGATTATTTCACTTCTCATGGGATCCAGTTTAACGAAGCAACAATATTTACTTATCCGGGCAATTGTGAACAATAAAAGCTCTACTTAAATGTTTCCTTCCTATGAAATAACTTTAAATGAAAAGAAGAAAAGTTATCCAGAAAATATAACTATTAGCGAATCAGAAGCTGAAGTAGAGTAACAAAGTTTATTAGACCACACCACTAAGCGTATTATAGAGTTGCAGGATAATCTGGTAAATGAGGTTTCAAATGATCCTGTTAATAACCTTAAACTTTAGATAAATGGGGTTTCGACGGGAGTTCTGGATACAGCGAATACAAACAAAAAGTTGAGAACAAAAATTTAGATGGCAGTCATTTGTTTGTTGCATCATATGTTCCACTTGTTCTATTACCTGAAGACAGTTCAGATAAGCCAAAAATAATCTTGAAAAATGCGCAACCATCATCCACTCGATATTGCCGTCCTATTCGATTTCAATTTAAAAAAGAATCAACTGCACTGAGCCTTTATGAGAAAAATTATTTAAAGAATAAAATAGAGATGCTTCTTCCAACGGAAATAGCTGCTTATAATAGAAAATTATGTATTAATCATGTTTTACAACTCACTATGGTCGACGGAAAAGTTTGTAATGCCCTAACTGGGACCACGTCTTCAAAGTGCTATATATGCAACGCGAAACCGACCCAGGTGAACAATATTGAAGAATGCTTGCAAAGAGAAGTTCAAAAGGATTCGTTTGAATTCGGATTATAACCTCTTTATGCGTACATACGATTTTTTTAATATTTTTACACATCGCATATAGGCTTGACTTAAAAGTTTGGAAAATAAGATCCCTCGACGGAAGAGCCCAAATGATAGAAAGAAAAGGTATAGTTCAAAAAGAGTTTCGGTAAAAAATGGGGTTAATAGTTGACAAGCCAAAGGTTGGTGGAAGTGGTACATGGATGTGGTACATCGATGGAAATACTGCTAGGGAATTTTTTAATAATGCAGTCCTTTCAGCTAAAATAACTGGAATCGATAAAGAAATCATTGAAATATGTGCTACTTTACTCCAGGCGCTCACTTCAGGCTACAGTATTAATGCTGAAAAATTTAAGTCGTTCGCACTAAACATAGCCAAGGTACTAACAACCACTTGTTCCTGGTATTCCCTACCACCCACCATTTATAAAATGTTAATACACGGGCCTGCCATAATTAAAAATGCTCTCGCATCGATCGGCGAGTTGTCAGAGGAAGCTGCTGAATCCAGAAATAAGGATATAAAAAAATTTCGGCTGCTGCGTACACGAAAATTTTCTCGCGTGACAACAAACACTATTTATTTTTCTTTTTGTAGTGGGACAGCGAAAATTGCCAACTAAACACAAATCAATTTTAAATAAATTTGTTTTCGATTTGTTATTGTAACATTATTATATTCGCCTTTATTACAGCTTTTGCTTTATATCTTAATGCGAAAACGATGTTCCTTGGTATCTCTGAGTATTTTTCGTATTTTTTTATATATATATTATCCTTTTGTTGTATTTTTTCTTTATTAAATTAAGATTTCTAATCTTTCATATTAAAAAAATTGAAGCATACCTTTAGGTGAATTTTTTGGTTTTTGCTTTGTGGTGGGCGTAAATACTAACTCTTCGGAGGGGAGTGGCTTAACCCTGGAATGCACTCGATCAGAAAACACGAAAGAATTTTTGGGGTTGCGCGTCGGGCATATAGTCTTTATTGGTGGAGTAGGAAATTAGTACTAAATACAAAAAAATTAAACCAAGCTTCAGTGAGCGGATTGGAAGCTCAGTGGACTGAAAGTCCGGAGGAAAAGGGAGAGAGAGGAGTGTATCACACTGGGTCTAGAAATTAAGTGCCCCTTTGGCCCAGCAGCAGCAGAGGGAGAGGAAGACGCTCTACCATGAGCGGAGAAGAGCGGCCTTCATCCTCGCGCGAGCCAATCCAGCCATGGAGGCGGACCCAGAGCAAGCGGGTCTTATTGGATGGGCGAAGGCATTATCCCAGATTTCCAGCCTACCAAGGCGGGGAAGCCAGCAGCATCCAAGGCCCAACCATCCGACCCTGACGCGGGCAGGAGCGCCAGCGGTCTGCGGAAATGCAACCACCGCATCCAAAGCGATCCAGGGTGCAGACCCAGCGGTCCTTCGCCGAGGTGACCAAGGGTAAGATCCTGATTGGAGTGGTGGACGAGGGCTCCAGTGACGGACATATCCCGAGGGACCAGTGGCGTTGGATCGTTGGGGAACTGCACAGCAGGTTCGTGGAGGAGCTGCTGGCGTCTGGTGGTGCACTGCCTCGCTGTGAGGATGCCGGTTGGCACCAGGGCGGCATAAAGGTAATTGCATGCGAAGACGAAGAATCGGTCGCATTTCACAAGAGGGCTATCGCAGGATTGGGTGAAGTGTACCCAGGTGCGAAGCTCGCCGCTGTTGACTGGGACAAGATCCCCAGCAAACCAAGGGCTCGGGCGTGGCTGTCACATAGGCCAGCGGAGCCGGAGAAAATACTCAAGATGCTGCATCTGAGTAACCCCGACTTCCCCTTCTCTGACTGGCGAGTAGGCCGTTGGTCCGAAGCGCCAGGTTGTCCTGACTCCGAATGAAGGGACAGTCGAGGTGCTGAGGAAGAACGGGGGGATTCTCCGGTACGGCTTCAACAGCGTGGCCGTAAGAATCTACAAGGCCGACGTCAAGCGGTCCAATAAGTAAGGGGACCCAGAAGTAGAGGGCTCTCGGATTGAGGAGGCACCCGAAGGTCTGTCCGACGAGGAGGACATCCTTGAGGGCTATGTCTCCGAGGAGAGCGAGCTCGCTAGGGGCTTGCGCGGCGTCGGAATGTCCAAGGAGGAGGACGAGCTGGACAAGCCCACCTCGGTCGCCGACATCACTGTGGTGGAGGCTAAGAAGCAGAATGTCTCTGACGCATATAAACCTCCACCACAGTAAAGCAGCTTCCGCTGCCCTAATTGTCCACCTGGCGGAAGATGGTATCGACGCTGTCCTCAGCCAGGAGCCCTGGATCTGTGGTGACGGAATCCTAGGACTGAGGGCAGCCGACTATAGGCTGTACGCAGCCCCTACATCAGGTACATCGCGAGCCAGCATACTCGCTAGAAAAGAACTAACTCTTTTCTTGCTACCCAATTTCAGTAATGAAGACTTTGTAACCGCATGTTTGGAGGGACCAACCGGATCTCTCTGGATCTGCTCAGCCTGCCTGGGACACGACCAGGACCCCATCCCCGGAACCCTGATGCAAGTCACCGAGGACAGCAGAAGACTGGGTGTGTACCCAATTATTGGGTGCGACGCATACGCGCACCACCATCAGTGGGGAAGCACTGACACCAATGACAGGGGTGAGTCTCTTTTTGATTTTATCCTTTCTTCTAACCTACTGGTGGGAAATTTGGGTAACAAACCCACTTTTATTACTAAAACTCGCAGGGAGGTACTAGATATCACCCTTCTTACTAAATCCCTCAGGGATACCCTGATGTCGTGGAGGGTGCTGGATAAGCATTCTTTCTATGACCACAGATACATCAAATTCACGCTACGGTCACTTTCCGGAACCCCCGGAGGACTGACTGGGCGAAATATAGATCCCAGCAGCGTAATATCCTTAAACCCCCTCCAGCCCCAACCAACTCGGACTACTGTCCAGAGCGGCTGAAGCACCTCGTTAAAACCTTCACCCATGCTTGTAGCACGGCTCTGGACAGGTCCTGCCACCGTAGCAGGTATGGGGGGAAGACGGGGAAGAAACCACCGTAGTGGTGCGAAGAATAAGGCTGCCTCAAGAAGACCGCGAGGCAGTCTTTCAATCTAACCCGGAGCGCCAACACGGACGCAGCGTGGCGCCTCTATAAAACTAACTTGTCCCTTTACAATAGGGATTTAAGAAAGGCGAAAAGAAGGGCCTGGTCCGACTTTTGCTTAGGAATCCAGGATTACTCAGAGGTGTCTAGGCTGAGGAAGGTCCTCTCGACGAAGCGCCATAACACGGGCTTCGTCAAACGTCCTGACGACAGCTGGACGACCTCCAGCCAGGAAACCTTTTGGGGTTCTCCTGGATGCCCAATTCCCTGCCTGCACAACTCAGAGCAGCCCGCCTAACCCCCCGACATGGCGGGGTCCGTCCGAATTGGGATACCTCCTTAGTGAAAGGAACATCAATTGGGCAATTAACAGCTTCAGCCCAGACATATCCCCAGGGGTGGACAGCTTAGCTATGCAGCTGAACTATCCACGCCATGGCTTCGACCGATCTTTTCGATCATCCTCAACACAGGGGTCATTCCGAGTGGATGGCTCCGCTCAAAAGTAGTTTTCATTCCCAAGGCAGGCAAGCCTTCGTACTGCATGCCCAAGGACTACAGGCCGATAAGCCTCTCCTCGTTTCTACTCAAGACGCTGAAGAGAAACACTAGTCTGCACCTAAGAATTCCCCACTCATTCTTATCATAATGCCAACATGCGTATAGGAGAGGCAGATCAACAGAGACAGCACTCCATTCGCTTACCTCATTAATTGAAAATCACTCCACGAATAGGAGCTCACACTCGTCGCCTTCTTGGATATAGAGGGCGCTTTCAACAACATCCTTCCAGGCTCAATCACAACGGCACTGACTAAGCTGGGGATTGATCAACACACAGTGGGTCTCATCGACCGGATCTTGCGTAGCAGAACGGTGGAGGCAACACTGGGGGGGTCAACCATCTCCAGACAAGTCTACAGAGGCACACGCCAGGGTGGAGTACTCTCCCCTCTCCTATGGAACGTGGCTGTCAATGAACTGCTACAGGGCATAGAGGAGAGCGGCTGTCGGGTTGTGGCTTACGAGGATGATGTGGCTTTAGCGATGACGGGTAAATTCCCGCAAAACCCTTTGTGACAGGATGAGTAACAGCCTGTGGTTTCTGGCGGATTGGACTGCCAGGTGCGGGCTGGGAGTAAGCCCAGCAAAGACTAAACTGGTCCTTTTTACGAGGAAATACAAAATCCCCAAAATACCCCCTAAACTCTGCGGGGTACCTCTCCCCCTTAAAAATCAGGCCAAGTATCTAGGCCTTATCCTAGACAGGAAACTCGATTGGTCCCTCAACACGGACTAAAGGGCCAAAAAGGCCACAATCGCGCTCTATACCTGCCGTAGGGCTATCGGGCTAAAATGGGGAATGACCCCAAAAATTGTCCGTTGGCTGTACACGGCTATTATCCGCCCGATACTCCTCTACGGAGTGGCAATCTGGTGGCCTGCCCTCAAGCGGGCCACTTGCCTGGGCAAACTAAGAAAGATTCAACGCATGGCCGAGATCTGAATAACAGGCGGCCTGCGCACGACTCCGGGGGACGCATTGGACGTTCTCCTGGAATAATGGGAGAGATGACCGCGTCACTCTCGTCACACAGGCGCGGGCCTGTGGAGAAAGTCGAGTTTTGGACACTCGAATCTCGACTGCACTCCACACATTATTGAGGGGAACACTGACTACTGTGTCCCTTCTGATCATCCTAGAACACCCTTCCAAGTTCACATTTCGGACATAACGGAATGGAATCTGGACCACCTGGACCGCCGAGGTCCCTTCACATTTACACAGATGGCTCTAAAATGAACGGCCAGGTGGGAGGAGGTATTTACTCTGAGCACCTGGGACTAAACGTCTCTTTTAGGCTACCCGACCACTGCAGCGTGTTTCAGGCAGAAGTTTATGCCATCAAAGAAGCCCTGGATCAGCTCCCCCCATCAGCGGGTGGAGCCCCAATTTGCATATTGTCGGATAGTCAGGCTGCCCTGAAATCACTTGAAGACATATCTTCAAACTCGAAGACTAACAACGCCTGCCGCAGATCTCATCACGAGATGGCGAAGCAGTACGACCTACACCTCATCTGGGTCCGAGGGCATAGGGACATCAAGGGCAATTGCGCTGCAGATGAGCTGGCCCGGCAGGGTACAACCTACCCTCTTCTGCCGGAGAGGGAGTCACTTGACATGCCCATGGGCACTCGCAGACTTCGCTGTAGGGATCACTTCCACTCCCTGGCAGACAGGAAATGGGACAACCTAACAACCTGCCGCCACTCTAGATTGATCTGGCCTAGCCGATCCACCAAGCGCTCCAAGGAGCTACTATCACTAAGCAGGGAAAGCTGCGCCCTTGCCGTTAGGGCATTTACTGGTCACTGGCTGCTTGGCATACATTCGTCCAGGCTGTCAGTGCACCACAATGATTTTTGTAGAGCACGAGGAACAGAAGAAGGCTGTTCTTCACCTTCTTTGCCACTTTCCAGCCCTAAGCAGACGAAGACTGAAATACCTGGGCCACTTCGTCTTTGCGGATCTTGCGAACTAAGCAAGACATCTCCGATGCAGATAACCCGATTCATCTAGGGATCGGGTTGGTGCTCTCTTACTAAGGATTGGTCTTTGGTCCATGAGAGCTGCTACAGACGGGGATCTCAGCCTTTGCGGCATCACAAGGAGCCTCTTTAGGCTCAAGTGGACCGGCTTTACGAGCCGGTCGCCACCGCCTTAACCTAACCTAACCTAACCTAACCTAACCTAACCTACCTTATCTTGTCCTTATGGACCTCTCTCCCATTTTCGTGGATGCTTGCCCCTAGGTCATCTTCAACAGTTTGTTCAGCATAGAGAGGAGAAAGTTTGTTTCCCAGCCTTCCATTTGCCTTTACGAGAATTTTCTCTCCCCTTTGGAATGTTCTTGTTTGCCTCCTCTCATTTAAGCGTTTAAGCTGGAGCTCCTGCGCCTTTTGGATTCTGTTCCGTATCTCGCAGTCCATTTGATCCGGTGACGAATGTACTACATCGATGGGTTTTGCGTTTGTGACGGAGTGTACTGTTCTATTGTACTCTATTGTTGCCTGGAATATCAATTTCACGGTCACTGATTCCCCTTTCCAGTTTTAGGCATCTTGCTATTTCCGCAAGAGTACTATGGAATCTTTCCACTTGCCCATTAGAAGTACTGTGATGTGGCGGTGCTTGTGAAATCTGGATTCCGTACGATGATAAGAGTGATTTTATAGTTTCTGACTTTAGCGAAGGCTCATTGTCACAGTATACAACTTTTGTTTTGTTGAAGATATTAATTAGCTGAAGGATTCTTGGTTCCAGGTCAGCTATTTTTCTCGGAGGAATATGCTGAACCAGCGCAAACTTTGAGTACTTGTCGATGCATGTAAGGAAGTACTCTTTGTCTGTGGAAAAAATTTCAATATGCAAAATTTCTCCCACAGACGTAGGGATTTTTTGCATAATGGGGTGACGATCATATTCGGCTTTTCGGCAGATCTTACAATTGAGAATCACCTCCTTTGCTATTTGAGTCATCTTAGGGAAGGAATAGTCCTGGAGAATTTGCTTTACATTTTCTTAAGCGGCTCTGTGTGCCCTGTTGTGCTCTGTCAAAACTATTTCTCCTTGCTCGTTCTTATCGAATATATCCATTACTAATTCCTTGGAGTGTCTGAAAGTTGTAGCTGGGAATTTCTCAACTATTCTATGTTGAAGTACGGAGAGGATTGGTAGTTCACATAAAATTGCATTTGTAGCGTCGGGCTTGACTACATTGCAGACGGCATCAAACACAACTTCTCTATCTGAGAAGTGTATGAAGTGCCTTGTCCTTTCGCCATACATAATAACGGTGCGAGATGAGTCAGTTTGTACCTTCTCGATGATGATTTGATTTTTATAGCAGTTTAGTGGTTTATCAGAGGACTCTATAGTGTACGAAAGGGACTCCTCGCTGTGAACTGTAGCGAGGTCAGATTGGGCGTCATTTTCTAAGGCATGAATATTCTGTCTAGAAAGCGCATCCGCCACTTGATTGTCCTTCCCCGGCCGTTCAAAGTCTGTCTTGCGAAGGCAAAGGACTTTTTTGGCTGGACGATCAGAAATATTCTTTAACTCAGTCCCAATGTCGATAGTCACATCGAAAGTAGGATGATAGGGATCTTCGGGTAGCGTCAGCGACGCCGCCCTGGCTCAACTAACACTTGCCGGGTCTGAGACGAAACAGAGATCCAGCAAGCGCTCTAGGGAATTTCGTACATGATTGACTTGAGACAGCGAAATGTCGAACAAGTCAGAAATAAAATCATGCTGTGTGGTGAAAAGTGTATTGGAGGAATTGGTTGAGGACCAAGTAGCCCCTGGAATATTAAAATCACCAAGAACTACTAAATGGTCCCTATCCGAAAGTCGATTGAATTGCGGAAAGATGGTTCCTGTAAACAGGAAATTCCGACATAGGAGGAATGTAGGAACAAATAATAAAAATAGAGCTACCATTGACTGATAGCTTCACGCAAAGGAATTCAACATCATTGCACTCCTCGAAAGTTATTAATTCAGACGCGAGAGTTCAACCGCTATGAGGACACCACCTCCACGTCTGATAGGCCAATCCAGCCTATATATCGTGAATACAGCTTGAAAAACTTCGGAGCTCAGAATCTCCGGCTTTAACCAGGTTTCTGTGAACACAATAACCTGGGAAGCAAACGAGAGACTATCAGAATACAATTTGGGAAGCTTACTACGTAAACCTCTTGCATTCTGATTGGAAATAGAAAGGGGATTTGTTAGTTTTTTAGAGCGGAAGGGGCGCAGTGGTCTGGTCGGGCCTGGGAAGACTTATTCCTACAGGCCGCCGTTTCTTTTTCTTAGCTTCGAACTCTTTGACGACATCGTATTCAGGATAGAATTTGGTCGAACATATTATGTCAAAGAGTTCGTTTGGTACATTCATTTTGAAAGACAAAATGTCCCTGGCATAAGAAAAGTTTAATTTTTCCACCTTTATTTTATTAATTTCAGCTCCAGTTTTGCCTTGTATAAAAGCAATTACATCTTCCGATGTCTGAGAAGGGGAGAGCCGCGAAACAGAAATCTGTTTCGTAGGTGGGACAGCTATAAGG
>VNJU01000703.1:0-63820 GCA_008042675.1 Drosophila seguyi
CCCCCCCCCCCCCCCCCCCCCCCCCCCCCCCAACCCCTATACAACGCCACCCCAATGCGCATTGTTTGGTTTTATATTTGGAAATTTTTGTGACTCTCTTAATAGCTTTTTGTGAAAATTAATTTCTTAGCTATTAGAGGCTCTTGTCGACTCCCATGGCCAGGCTCCAAGCTCCAAGCTCCAAGCCTCCTGCAACCAGCCCCTGCAACTCGCTCAGTGTATGTGCGGGTGTGTGTGTGTGTGTGATGGAGAGTATTTTGTAATTACTTTATGCCCGAAAATTGCCGTAGTAAAATATTTCTCGCTGGCTTTTGGCTTGGATTTAACCGTCGCCTCGGGGGCAGGACAAAAGCTGGAGCCCGAGCGAAGGTGAAGAGGAGCAGGGGCAGGAGAAGGGGCAGGAGCTAGGGCAGGAGCAGGGGCAGGAGCAGGGGGCAGGAGCTGGAGAAGCAGCAGCCTTGGATTTCTGGGGGGCTCTGGTTTCCAGAGAAGCTCACATCGGTGGCTCCCAGCGCTCCACTAATGAAATCAAATGCCTGGCCTTGGCCCCAACCAAGCCACCGAAAGTAAACCAATTTAAGGCTGGTCATATTCAAATTTACACAGATATAGGCTCTTAAGGTTTAAGCCTTTGGGTTTTTATGGGTTTTATTATTTTAAGGAATCAGTCCCTCAAGACATTTTATATCAAGGAAGATACTTTAACCTAAATACTTCAAAATTATATAAAATTAATATTTATAAAATTATATATATATTAAAAGGTCAATAGAGAAGTACATAGTGTGGCTGTATATTATAAGAGTGTGACCTGTATATTCAAGATTCAATTAACTCAAACATAGTGTGGCTGTAGTTCTATTAGAGTTACTTTTATCTAAATTAAAGTAACCTTCATTCTGACGTTATTTAAATTATTTAAACGAAATTACAATTATATTTTATTAAATTTTTTTAATGTATATATTTTTTTATCTATAATATACTTATAATAAAAATACATATAATAAAATATAATTTAAAATTCGTTGAAATAATATAAATAAAGTTGCAATTAAGTTTACTTTAATTTAACCGTATAAAACTTATGATAAAAAATATATATAATAGAAAATAATATATATATATAATAAAAAGTTATAAAATATAAATAAATATAAAATAAAAATATATAAAATAAAGAAATAATAAAATAACAAAATATTTAATACATGTATATATTATTCATATTTTTTATTACATATTTTTAGAATATATATTTTTTAATATACATTATTTTTTTATTTTATTTTTTTATTATATAATTTTTAATATATATTTTTTTTATATAATATAGTTTTTTATTATATGTTTTTTAAAAATAAACATTTCATATTTAGTTAACTATTTAATAGTGAAATTTGACCATTTAAGCTTCAACTTAATAAGCTTAAATATAGTGTGTTTTTAGTTGTTTTTTTAGTTATTTTTTTGTAGCTATTTTTTCTAGTTATTTCTTTGTAAATCTGTAATTTTCAAGCCTAATATTTGTATTATATACCCAAGAGTAGCTATAGTACGTACTAGGTTTATCTTTACCTTCTTGTAAAAAATATTTATAAATAGTTTTCCCCTATCCCCATATCCTGGCCATAACTCTCACCGAGCACATCAAAAATTCTTGCAAATTGTCGGTGTTTCCTTTTTTTTTTCGGTTTCAAAATTAAATTAAAATTCAATTTGGCAAAAAGATGCTCTCCATCGAGGCGGCCGCAAGAGATGAGCCGGTGGTCCACACGCTGGTTATCTTTGGGGCCTCGGGAAAGCTGGCTCGCCGCAAGCTCTTCCCGCTGCTGTGGACTCTCTACCGGGACAATGAGCTGCCCAAGCCATTCCGGATATTCACCTACTGCCGGACACCGGTGCGGGTCAAGACCTACCGCCGGCGGGTCCTGCCACACGTGTGCCTGGACGGCAGCAGGGACCTCGAGAAGTACGAGAAATTCTGGTCAAAGGTGTACTGCGTCCAGGGCAAGTACAACAAGCCGGAGCATTATGCTGCCCTGGCAGTGGCCATGCGGAAACAGGAACGGAAGCACACTCACTCCGCGTTCCCGAAAACAAATCGCATCTTCTACTTGGCCCTGCCACCGAGATGCTTCGATCAGGTGACCCTAAATGCCAGCCGCCAGTGCAGGTCACCGAATGGCTGGACCAGGATCATAGTGGAGAAGCCGCTGGCCAGCGATGACATGACCTACGGCCTCTTCCGGCAGGCACTGCGCAGCAGCTTCCGGGAATCACAGATCTATCTCATTGACCACCGGATGAGTCGTCGGGTCTTCGAGCAATTCCACCAGGTGCGCCATGCCAATCGTTTCTGGGGCATCACCCTGAACAATCGGCATGTGGCCGCCGTGATGATCTCGGTGAAGAGCCAGCTGCCGGTGCCCGAGTGGCGGGCAAACTATTTCGAGGAATTTGGTATCATTCGGGATCTGATGTGCGGTCACATGATGCACATGATGGCCATGCTGGTCATGGATCAGCCCTTTGACTGCACCACCGAGGAGATACGTAAGGAGCGACTGAAGACGCTGCGGCAGGTGCGGGTGCCGGACATGCGGCATGTGGTCATTGGACAGTATCGCAGCAGCAGCAGCAGCAGTGAGGATCCGGCCAGGTGTGGCTACAGGGAGCATAGCTACATAGCCGATGATTCCACACAGGGCACCTTTGCCCAGGTCATCGTCTACATAGACACTCCAAACTGGCAGGGAGTGCCCTTCGTCCTGCGGGCGGGTATGGGTCTCAATGACACCAAGACCGAGGTGCGCATCCAATACAAACCGGTGGAGTGTAAACCCTTTTACACTCACAGCGGAGAGATCCGGAATGAGTTGGTGCTGCGTACCGAACCCACGGAGGAGTTCTTTATGCGATTACGTCTCAAGAGGTCGCACGGTCTGAATCTGTGTCCGCGGGAGGCGGAAATTAGCCTTAGTTTGGAGGATGAAAGAGTTAGGCTATCGCCTCGAATGAAGCACTATCGCGAAGCCCTTTTGGATGTCTTTCGGGGCGATCAATCCTATTTCCTACACACCGACGAGCAGTGTCAGATGTGGCGCATCTTTTCACCGATCCTCACAGCCATCGATACCATACGTCCGTATCCTTTGTACTACGAATTTGGTTCACGTGGACCCATGCAGGCCTATCGCCAGGCGGAGCGTGCCGGTTTTGTGTTTTTCGCCACCGATGAGTGGCATCGGAGCGAGGCGGGTGTGGAGTATACCCTGGAAAGGAGTAGGTTACCCAAGGGTTTAGCCCGTCCAGAGCGGGCACGAAAGCCTTGGAAGTGTTGGGACCAAGAGGAGGAGATCGATGAGGGTCTGGAGTATATGCTGGCCAAGGGTTTGGAAGATATTGAAGGTGTCAGGGATCCTTGCAAGTGTTATAAGCAAGAGGAGGAGCAGGAGGGGGAAAACGAGGAGGAGCAAAATATTATTTAAGAATCTTTGTTTAACAAAAAAAAAATACCTCAAGTCCTGTGCAGCTGTTGAATAATAAATGTGGTTTTTATAAGCAATATTACGGGGAATTTTATTATATAAAATAAACAATAGTTAAGGGACATTAGGAAGAACTATTACCAGACACAAAATATGCCTTTGGCTGCATAAATCTGTCCAAAAATTGAACCCCACATGTAAACCATTATAGAGTCTGACCTCCTCCAACTCTCCTTTAGAGATCCTGCCATTCTTACCAACATGGAAATCGTTTTTCTCTGTCCTCTTCAGTTAAATGTATATGCAGTTCCTTTTTTTTTTTTGGGAGAAAGTTTCAACTTTCCTACGAAAATTGCCACGCATAATTGCCAGGAAGGGTCTACCCCCCGTTGAACCCTTTAAGGATATCTGCCGACATGTGTGCGTCGTTAGTTAGTTAGTTATAACTACATACAATTTTATGGACGCCAACGCCAGCGCCATATTGTAAATGTTATAATTTTCACTAACAATTTTTAGCAGCCGTCGGTACCGGGGGGCGGGGCTCTTTATGAACGATGGGTAGAGCTATATATATATGTATATAGCCATGATAATTTTCAGCAACTTTTCCGTAGCGTGTGAAACAAGCTACGTTGTATGTTTCAGGAAAAGAGGAGAGCCTACACATGCAGCAGGAGTCAGAAGGAAGCACACATCCTGCCTGCCTTCCCATCCTGTCCTTATGCCACTTAAACGTGCTTGGGGTTTTTAAGTATTTTTTACATTACAACCGAAAAGCATTTTCTGTGTTTTTCACTCCCATTTTTCTTCTTGTTGTATTTTGTCAGTAATAAAATTTAATACATACATACACACACGCACAATTTTACTCAATTATAAAAGTTTCCACATTAAAAGTTCATTGCAGAGACGAAGTCCGAGAGGGAGGCGAGGCGAGACGAGTGTGTGTGTGTGTGTGTGTTGGGTTAGGTCCTGTGTGTCTCTATGTGTGTGTGTGCAGGCAGGAAGAGGAAGGAACAGGCCTAGAAGCTAGGTCCTGTGATTCCGCTCCCAGTGCGCCGGGGCAAAAACAAACATCAAAGCCAAAGTGTCGCCGACAGAAAAAGTTACATTTTTTTTTTTTCTGTTTTTCTATTATTTTCCTCTCCCTTTGAGGGCCAGTCTGGGGCGAATTGGAAAAGGGAACAAGGGGAGGGAGGGGTGGTAAAGAAAGATTGTTGTGCCAAATGCACAGAGGTAGTGTCCTGTGTCCCGTGTCCCTGTCCAAATGACTTTATCCTGCTCTCCTGCTAATCGGCAAACAGTATCTGCATGGCCTCGCAGCTTCTGCTAATTAGATAAAGGATCAGGGACACAGGGTCCGAGCGGAGTCCTTGAAGAGCTGGCGGCGGACACAGTGACATTCAGTTCACTGATCCAGCTAACGAGATTTCACTGAAAAGAGAGAGAGGGGGAGAGGGAGAGATAGGGGAAGAGGGAGGTTAAGGAGGACTTTCTTACACTTTTGAGCCCACGCAAAGTTGGCCATAATTCAATTATTCCTTCTTGGCTAAGCATTTTTTGGTTAAGAAGCAAGTCTGTATTTTTTTTCTTGTTTTTTTTGCCTTATAATTCACAACTAGTTGGTTGGGCAAGCCTTATGCTTTATGTTTCTCTATGAGTAAACAAATTTAATAATATATTTTATACTTAACTCTTAAATATATATGTTTAAAATGAATGTAAGCTTTAAAAAATATAATTTAAAAAATTATATATATACTAGGTTGCTTCCGAAATAATTCCAGTATTTAAAACCTTTTTTAATTGTGTCTAAAAGTATGCTTGATATTTTGAATGTAGGATTTAACATATTTCAAAACAATTTCAGACACTTTTTTATGGATTTTCAAAGACCCAAATGACTTTCTAACACCCTTAAATAAATTTAAGTATATGAAGGGTTCAAGAGGTTTGAAAAAGCTTTAAAGATGTGTCTAAAAGTAGGCAATGATATTTTGTATTTATGATTTTACATATTTTGTAACAATTTGAGACATTTTTTGTTGAATTTTTAATGGCTCTTACTACTTTATAACACCCAAAAAAAAATTATGGTTTATAAAGGGTTCCAGAGGTTTCAAAAAGCTTTTAAAATTGGTCTTAAAATAAGCAAAGATGTTTTTTTTTTACAATTTTAATTTGGTTATTATTTCAAACACTTTTAAGAATTTGCAAAAGACCCGAATGACTTTGTAACACCCCCAAACAATTTCAGTATATAAAGTCTTTAGCTAGAGGTTGTAAAAACCTTAAAAAATGTGTCTAAAAGTATGCAATGATATTTTAAAAGATATTAAAAGGATATTAAATTATTAAGAATAATTTTGGTCACATTTGTGGTCATATTTCTAGCTCTCTACCTTTCCTGATATTTTTTATATAATATAAAACCTTTAAAAAATATATCTAAAAGTATGCAATGATATTTTTAACATACAAAATTCTGTGTAATATCTTTTTAAACAAGTTAAACAAGTTTTCTACAAGTTATAACATCTTTCAACTTAATTTCCTTTACCTTAATAAAGATATTGAAAGACCCTAGTGAGACCTCTAGCTCTTCCATCTAAAAAACCCACTCTCTCCCCTCTCCTCTCTTCCAGGCTATGGCGGCATCTCACCCCGCACCCAGTGGGGCCGCGTGGCTGCCCTGGTCTACGCCCTCTTCGGCATACCCATCGTCCTGCTCTACCTGTCCGCCATGGGCGAGGCCCTATCGGCGGGCATGCGCTGTTTGTTCCGGCGCCAGCGCATCAAAGGCGTCCCCGGCGGCGGACCAACTTCATCCGTCGGCCTGGGCTCTGGAGCCAGTACCAGCTCCGGCGGCATGGGCGTAGGCGGCGGCGTTGGCGGCCGTAAGTCGGACAAGGGCAAGGGCCAGGGGCAAAACCAGGGGCACTATGGCCACCAGAAGATGCATCAATATGGCCTGCCGCCCTCGGTGTACCAGCAGCAGCAACAGCAACAGCAGCAGCAGCAGCAGGCACAGCAACAGGCCCAGCAGCAGGAGCAGCACCGACAGCAGCATCAGCATCAGGGCAAGAAGTCATCCGGAGGACGTAATGGCGGCGGCGGCGGCGGAGAAGGAGGTGGAGGAAGACGTGGCTCGCCCAGCGTTCCCATCTCCATCTGTGTGTGCGTGCTGCTCTGCTATGTGAGCAGCGGCGCCATCCTGTTTCACAAGCTGCAAAACTGGAGTGTCCTCGAGTCGCTGTACTTCTGCTTCACCTCGCTGGGTACCATTGGATTCGGGGAACTGGCACCGAACGGACCTTTGGCCTTGTACACCGCCTCCGCGTACATTCTCGTGGGCATGGCCGTGGTGGCCATGTGCTTTAGTCTGATACAAACGGAGATTGTCCTGTGGCTGCGCCGATTTAGCGTTCAGGATCATGTAATGCCCAAGGCCGAGGAGCTTGCCCTCGTTTCCGTTTCCGTTACCCCCAAGCCCTCCTGACAGCGACCCAGCGCCGATCCCGCCCTTGGTGTGGGCGTGGGCGTCGGACTAGGCGGCGTTGGCGCCATGGGTGGCGGTCTGCCCGCCCAGCATCAGACCATGTTCTTTGGTCCCGCCCACACGCTAACCCAGTACAGCTCGTTGCCGCGACGCAGCCACCTGCAGGCGGCCAATAGTAATGCCCACGGCGGTTCGGCCTTCCAGCGGAACACGCCCATTCGACGATCCACGGGCATACCGGAGCACCATCTGGAGTACTTTGTGCCGCGCAGCATCAGTGAGTTCAATTTGTCCGGTGTGGGGGATCTGGCCCTGCCGCCGCCGCGTCGCTATTCCCCCAATATGGGCGGTGTGGCCGCCAACGGTGCCATGAACATGAACATGGGCATGGGCATGGGCATGAATATGGGCCTGGGCATGGGCATGGGTCTGCCCCATGGACTCCAGCTGGGTCCGCCACAGACACTGATTTGTTCCGCAGCTGCGGCAGCTGCAGCGGAGCAACAACAGGCGGCACCTCCACCGCCAGCTCAGTTACAGATTGTGACACTGAAGCCGCGCAGCGAGAAGATGGTGACCTTTGAGGATGAGTCCAAGTCCGCTGGTGGTGCCTGTCCCCATGGAGTGCCCACCACACCGCGCAAGTCTCCAGGATCGTCGACAGCAGCAGGCTCGGGCAATGGCTGCGATATATTCATGTGACCAGGAGCAGGAGTGGGATCTGGAGCAGGAGCTGCTAATGATGATGCCGAGCTAAGTGCGGCCATGCGGCTGCGCGACAGCATCGATGATGCACTCTGCCCCAAGACAGGACCGGCGCCGGGGGAAGTGATACGCGTCTAAGGGGGGCAGAGGAAAAGGCACAGGAAAATTCTACGAAAAATCTTGGAAGAAACTAAGAAAAATCTTAGAAAAGTCTAAGAAAAATCTACGAAAAGTCTAAGAAAAATCTACGAAAAATCTTAGAAAAGAAACTAAGAAAAATCTGAGAAAAATCTAAGAATATTCTTAGAAAAATCCAAGATAAAATCGAAGAAAAAATCGAAGAAAATTCCCTAAAACAGAAGAAACACACACAAATAACACACTGTAAGTAAATGCACATACACTAATACATTCACTAACACACCCACTAACACTAACACACACATGGGAAAGGATAATGAAGACATAGTAAAGGCATTGCCTACTTTTCAGGGCAATAAACTGACACTTTCTGCAGTTAATTGTGTCCGCGTTTTTTTTTTGTTTTTTTTTTCCTCTACTTTTTAAGCATAAACATAAACAATTGAGCAAATATTTATTATTATGTGTGTAAATAGGACAAACAAAAACCACAAATAACAACAAGACGATGTACGAGGTACGAGGTACGAGTGAGTGAATTAAAATTAAAATTCCGTATGATAAATGCATAAATAATTGAATGGCTGCCGTTAATGCCATGGAACAGGAATCCAGAAATTAATAAATACAAACAAATACACACTCATACATACACAGACACGAAACTATGAATAATAAATAGTGAGTGGGCGTGGCAAATGGGGGGGGGGGGGGCAGGAGTTCAAGTGGAAAACAAACAAAATGCAAATGGAAATGACAAATTGTATAAATACCAAAGGACAAAGTTTATTCAAGCGATTTGTTAGTTAGTTAGTTTTGCGCTCCACTCACTCTTACTTTCTGTCTGCCTTTGTTTTTTTTTTTGGTGAAAAATTGTAATAAGTTTTGTTCAAAGGCATTGTATAACAGTTTTTTTTAACTGTAAATTAATACAGTATGGCTGAGAACAGGGTTCAATTGCTTAATTTTCTCTTTTCTATATGGATTTGTTATACAAACTGTTATATAAGCAGGCATATTTGGTATAACAGCATACAAGTTGGACTTCAAAAATTATAGTCTCACTTCAAACTATTATTAAGACTGTAATATATGCCAACTATAACAGTTTCATATGTTTTTCTTTTAATTCTAATGATAAATCTGTAAACTGTTATACTACATATTTTGTAGACAGCAATTATGACAGTTTCATTTGAATTTCTTATAATTCTTAATGTAGAATGCAGGGCTTTAAGCTCTCAAATATTTGATGTCCAATTTAACCAGCTGTTATACAAACTGTTATATTAAGGTGCCAAAATACTCATAAAACTCCAAACCAACCAAGCCAAAAAACCAATTCCATAAATGTTTAAAATGTTTAAACAATCTCCACACACAAAACTCAGACACAAAACAATTTTTGAACTGTTATACTGTAATGTGTACCGTGTACTTTTATGCTCATCCTCCAAGTGTTAAGTGTGTAAATGTACAATATGCATGTGTATATGTGTATATGTGGCAAGAAAATCAAAGAGTTAGACAATTACTGTTAATACAAATACTAAAAAACAAATACAAAGATATAACCGAAACTGTAACCATAGCCATAACGATTGATGATCCACAAAACTGACATTTAATCCCAGTGAAATGGAGAAATTACCAACGATTAAGCCAAAAACTTTCCAGGCATTTAGCTCCTGAGTGAGCTTAGCTTTTTACACTTGACACCACCACCCCGCCCCCCCCTGCGGCTCTTTAGTTCGGAATGGCCCCGCCCATGGCAATTAGGTTTAAATACTTTTTAAATGCATTTTGATTGTAGGTAATTGAGCGCGTGAATGGCCGCCATTTGTTGTTTGGCATTTGTTGCTGCCTGTTTTTTTTTTGTTGTTGCTTTTCGTATTTGTTTAAATTTTTTTTTTATCGTCTTGTTTTTGTCCTTGTTACAGGCGTCATGCTGCCTGCCGCCTGCCCCATCGTCCGAATTGAACTTTTCATTAAAAAATAAATTCAATTTGAGTGACCGCCTCCACCGAGTGGGGGCGTGGTCACCGAGGCTGTTGGTTGCATTTGTTAATTTTTGCCATATTCAATTTGTGGCATTCAATTAAAATAGTGAAATTAAACCAGATAGGATAGTCATTACTCCATGAGAACCTACAAAAGGCATGACAAGAAGCGTTAAATTAATGGGTTGTGGCCCAGGCCAAAGAAGAAAAAATGAAAGCTATATATATACTATATATATACTATATATATACTATATATATACTATATATAAAGTAAATAAAAATTAAAAACGAAATGAAAAATTAACTAGAAAGTAAAGTGCATCAGGCTGAAACTAATTGCAAATTGCAGCAGCTTGTGTCATAGTTTAAGCCAATTTAGATATATGTCTATGGTAGTTAATAACTAAATAGCCAACGCGACGATAAAAAAGAACAAATATTGAAATTAAGCCAATGTAATTAAATTAAGTCCACTTCAACACGTCACAGCCACAGACAGAACCGCAACCACAGACAAATTAATACTATCAAGTAAACACATAGAACGGAGCAGAGAAATAAGAAAAGAGAACTAAAATTAAAACCAAAACTAAATGTAACGATAAAACTAAAACATTTTTTTTTTTTTTGTCTGTCAAATTCCTAGCACGGTAAGTTGAACTTGTAGGCTAAAAACCCAACCGCATAGGCAGTTAAGGATAAATTACTCTTAATTCATGTACTCCTAGTCCATAGTGTATACAGATGCAAAAACATTTGCAGAAACAGATACAGATACAGATACAAATACATTTACAGATACAAATACAAATACATTTACAAATACAGATACATTAACAGATACAGATACAGATACATATGTAGCCGTACACAAAACGAAAACTAATCTAGCATTGAGAAAGATAAATAAATAACAAGTAAGAAATACTGCAGTTCGCATCATATATATATACATAAATATATATAAATGTATATGTTTATGTATACTGTACATCTCTCTCTCTATATATATAAATATATATACATAAAACCACAAGCAAAAGAAAAGAGAAGAATAAATACATCATGAACAATTTAGTCAAAAATCAACAACATTATGTTTGCTTTCTCACTTTGCGGATTTGAATTCACAAAAAGGTAAACCTGGTCGTGAGTGGCTAATGTGGCTTATAATTACAGGTTATTATGCCCTTTGAAGTGGACTTTACTCTATTTTGTAGGGAGATTTATGATTTTTAGGGGATTTTTTTGCGTTTTTTGTAGGGAGATTTATGATTTTTAGGAGATTGTTTGCGTTTTTTTAATAGAGTTTTAAGTTTAGAAATTATTTATTAGCTTTTAACTGTAATGTATTATTTTCTAAAAGCTAACCGAAGTATTTCTTAGTAGTTTATTTTATTTTTTATAAATTTAAGCTAATTATTGCACTGTCCGGAGGGTTGTCCGCGAGTTTGTCCGTTTACCTGTCCGTTTAGGGGAATAACTGCTTACACATTTATATTTATATATTTTATGCTTACTATTTATAGGTATTTTGTATTATTTATTATAATTTTTAAGTTTATTATTGTACTGTCCGAGGGGTTGTCCGCGAGTTTGTCCGCTTAAGGGAATAACTACTTGCCTGGATTTTAAATTATTTTCTAGGTAGCTGTATATGGTAAGTAGGTATTGTTAGTTTATATTATTTATTTTAATTTTAAGTTTATTTTTGTTTTATTCGGTGGCTTGTCCGCCAGTTTGTCCGTTTACTTGTCCGTTTAAGGGAATAACTACTTACGTCTTGTATAATTTGTAGAGAACTAATATTTTGTATAGAACTTTTGCTATAATTTATTAATAATAATTTCTATTATTTCTTATATTCCTTAGCTTTTTCTTTAACTTTTTGTAACGTGTCCTCGAGTTTGTCCGCTTAAGAGAATAACTATATGCATAATTTTCTGGGAAGCTTTGAATGGTAAGTACTTAAATATTATATCTACAAATTGTTATAAATTTTAAGATTATTCCAATACTCTCTACCAGTTTGTCCGCTTCATCCACTTCTCTGTCCGCTCAAGGGAATAACTGCTTATATATATATGTAAATTCATATCCCTAGGAAGTACCTTTTCCCTCATTTGATTCCACTTTCTCTACCGCCATCATCAAAGGGAATTTCTCCCCAAATATGGACGCACTCAGTGGAGCGGCAGTAAATATGGCGGAATGTGAATATATCTTAAATTAAAATTAAATTGGCTCAAAAATCAATTTGTGCGTTAATTGATAAAGATAAAAACGGAACGAAGCCCTGTGCCTCTGCCCCAATATCCATCTCGTTTTACCTTTATTTTCAGTTTTCTGATTTTTTTTTGTTGCATGTGAATTATTTAATCATTTAATTAGTGTTAATAATTTATAGCAAACAGCTTCGCAATCAATTTGCAATGCAGCAGGCAGGGAATATATATATATACCGATATATATATATATTTGTATATATCCTTATCCTGCTGTTGGTGCTGCTGCTGTGCGTTGGCATTTTATGACAACTCCTGGAATGAAATTTCACTTAATCAAGTGGCGAAACTCAGGTGTGTCCAGCTCTTTCCATCTCTCCCTTATTCTCTCTCTCTCTCTTACACATCAATTTAATTTACTTCTGACAAATATCCTCATATCCGGACAACACCGAAAGGACACCAATCCTCCTCTCGAAGCGAGTGTGTTTGTCGATTCTATAGACGAAATGTCAAGTGGAAAAGCATTAGCCCATCAAATGATGTGTAATGTGCTCGAATCTCTCTCTCGAAAATTATCAAGCCAATGCATACAGGCATTTGTACAGTGAGGGACATAAGTATAGGTCTAGAGTTATTATTTAAAAATATATAAAGAAATTATAAATATATATTAAGTAAATATATTTTATAGAGGAGTACAATCTTTTTACAGGCAACTCTCACAGCTAAAATAAATGTTTTTAATTACCTTGAGCTCTTAGAAATAATTTAATATATATTTTAAATATCACAAATTATAGTTTAATTAGAAAATTGTTAATATTTGGAAGCACTGTCCTTGTGTTATTTGCATTGTTTGCACTCAGGCCTTGTTTCATTCGAATATTTTGTGTGTCTGCAGCTCATCATCATCATCATCATCTCCACCGAATTACCTCAATTTACACAGAGATGGAAGGGCCTTAAATTAATATCCTGAAATGGCAAAAAGACAGGACATTTCTTAGCTGACAGGAGCTGAATAATTTCCAGGTGAAGTGGGATCAGTTGACCAAAAATGACCTGCAAGGATCAAGGATCCTTTTAGGTTATTTCAGGGAGACGAAGCGTATTAAGAAACTTGGATGTGAGCAATAAATTTCGCTTAAATGTTCTCCTTTTGTTCGAGTCATTAAAATCGCATTTGCCAAAAGGGGGGTGACGAGGGGAAAAACCTTGCTAGGAACATGATGATGCTGCTCCCAATGATGATGATGATGATTATCATTTACTGCTGCTGCTCATCTTGTTGCCATTGCGTTGCCATTAACGTTGACTGCTACGTTGTCAACACACTTGACATATAATTTGATTACGCATACGCATTTTATTAACTCATTTTCAGGGCAACCATCCGCCCCGTTGGCCCGATGGCGATATGATATACTTACGCGCGAGATATGCCTCTCTCGCCCATTAACGGTTACGTTCTGCCGGCTCTGCGGTTTTCAAGTGCTGCTTTCCTCCCTCCCTCCTATATTCCATGTTCTCATTCCTCTTTTTACCCCATCATCATCAACGTCCTTCGTCCTTCGTCCTGCCTTCGATTCCACGATTCCGGCAGCATATTGTCTGAGTCTCAGTCAATTACAACAACACTGCCGGCGTCTAGAGATGGCAGAAATTTTATTTTCACGGAAAATTAGGTGAACAAGGCTAAATTAAATTAGAAAAAATATATTTATGCCATGAAAATAATTATAGAATTTAAAAATATATTAGTTATATTAATTATTATAGGTAGAAGGATTTATTAAAATTTATTTGTAAGGTGTCTTGTTATTTCTTACATTTATTTTGCATACTTTTTGAACTTGAAAGTATTTTGGCTTTAGGAAAAAAGTCATTTTTAGCTAAGCTTGCTTTTAATTTAATTTAAGAACTTAATATATATATTAAATAGATAGTTATAAAATATATGTATAGATATATTTATAGGTAATTATAGAATATATTTCTAAATACTTTTGGGATTCATATAGATATTTTTATAGATTTATATTCCTTTTTTTTTTCGTTGATCCTTCGTTGCCATCTCTAGACAGCCAGCAGCGGCAGCAACTAATTTCTTTTTACAACTGTAGCAGTTCTTCAGCTTTATGGAAAGGCAAAATCCACATACACATGCACACGCACACACACCCACGCATATACACTGAAACAAAAAAAAAAAAACACATTAAGTTTTTATTAAAATTCAAAAGATTGAAAAAGGTTCAGAAAATATTCAAATTTCTGTGAAAAAAATATGTAAAAAAATATTTTACATATATCAGCTCTTAATATAGTTTACCATTTATTTTTCACTTACTTTTTCCTCTCAGTGTAGTGTATTTGCACAGCCTGAAACAGCTGCTGCCAGGCCCAAAGCCAACGCCAAAGCCAAGCCAATAACCCAAAGGAGAGCAGCCGCAAGGAGTTAGAGCGAGATGTTTACTTGAAACAGACCAGCACACACACATGTATGCCTCAAAAAGGACCTAAGCCGAAGGACGCAGGATGCAGGACTAAGCAGAAGCGGGTAGAGAACCGCAAAACTTATGCCTTGGCCCCAGCAGCAGTAGCTTCAGCCATTGAAAAGTCGTTAGCAAAACGTCAGACAACACACGGCATGGTTATACGGCTCCTGCTCCTGCTCCTGCTCCTGCTTTTTCTCCTCCTTCTCCTTCTCCTTTTCCTTCTCTTCCTCCTCCTCCTCCTCCTTCTTCACCTACTGCTCCTCCCCCTTCCAAACCTTTCGGTTCCTTGGAATCCTTGCCAGCGCCTTTGGCTTTGCAACTTTGCGGTGAGTTCGAAAGGGGTTTCCCCGCTTGGTAATATAGAGCCAAGTAACCAACTAAAAGGCAGTCCCAACCCGGACTTGATGGAGTCGAGTTGGGGTCCAAGACAAATATCAACAGTATGCCACACAACGCGAACTCGTCCTGGGATTATACCGATTAAAGTTGAGGCCCAGAAGGAGTAAAAAAAAAGAAAACCTTAAAAGAGAGACACTTACCTGCTCAACGGGATAAGTTATTCGATGAAAACGATTAAAGTACAATTTGTACGCTGGCCTAAATCAGATCGAATAGCTTGGGGTCCTGAGGGGTGGCTTTGGTCAGTTGAGCAGGACTCGAGGCAGGACTCGAGGAAGGACACCAGCATTAACCCGCTGCTGCGCTTCGGCTAATAACGAACGAGTAGAGCAACCGGGAAAGCGGGCGGGGGAGCTTCTTGCCAAGTCTTGCGCAACCGAAATTAAAAGTTCCTGGCTTGGTCCTGGCTTCCTCCTGGCTGCGTCCTGCTCCTATTTTGGCCACTTCCGGTACCCAAGCCCGGCCAAGTGCAGCCATTTTGCGTACGCCCATAAATCTATTAAGACAATTTGGCAAAAGGCAAAGCAGCCCAGGAAGGCAATACACACACACCAACACACACGCAGAGAGAGGAGAAAGGACCAAAAATAAATCGGAGTCTCGAAACTTTGTCTACTTTTGCCTTTGGCTTTCCGTTTTTTTTTTTTTATTTTTTTTATTTGTATTTTATTTTCGGTGGAACGCATCCTAGTGCCAAAAGCAACCGCACAGAAACTGAAGCGCAGCAAGGATAATACAGGAGGGTAGGTGGGAGGGGTGTAGGGGCTGAGCAGGGGGAGGGGTAAAAAGGATCTGGGTAAAGTGGCTGAGGAGCAGCAAGGAAGAGCAAACAAAAGTAAACAAGCCGCCTTTCTCTTCATTTTTTCGCATCTTTCCTTTTTTTTATTCGCATTTTTTTAAGTACTGTCAAGGGTATCGCTCGCTATCTTATGTCCTATACACACACACGCACACCCACACACACACACATAACACACACAGAGCACACACCAGCAGCCTTGCTGATGGGTGATTATATGACAAGCTCAGGGAGCTTTACGCTGCGCCGCTAGAAATCAGGTTTTTTAATTAGCAAAATTAAGTATGATTTAAAGGAAAATCTAGGAAAAATGTAAGAAAAGTATAACAAAAATAAAGAAAAATATAACTTAATTATAACAAAAATAATACAAAAATATAACAAAAATATAACAAATATATAACAAACATGTAACATATAACATATCTAGCGAAAATATAACAAAATATTACCAAAAGACATTACAAAAATATAAAATAAATATACCAAACATATAATAAGATATATAAAAATATAACAAATATATAACAAATATTTAACAAAAATAAAATGAAAGTATAACAAAAATATTAAACAAAAATTTTAAAAACTATTAAAAAATAAAGAAATATTACAAAAATACAAAATAAATATACCAAACATATAAAAAATATATGAACAAATTTTACAAAATTATATATTTATAAATTTATTTATATATATAAATATTAAAAAAAACTGAAACAAAAATATTAAAAAAATATATATTTTAAAAAATATTAAATATTATTAAAAATACCAAAACATTACAAAAATACAAAAGAAATATATCAAATATATAAATATTGTATAAAAAAAATTTACAAAAATATAACAAAAATAAAAAAAATAAATCAACAAAAGTATAAAGAATATTTAAAAGAAATGTTTAAAAATATGCTAAGAAAATATGCAAATTTTTAATAGAGAACTTCAAACAATGTCTACCATTTTACAGGAGTTTATCTGCCACCTGGGGGCTTGCAACACCCTTACAATTTTACTTTATCAAAATAAAAAAATTATTAATTAATAGAAATGTAAGAAAAACGTAAGAACAATTTTTTATTTATATTTTTAAAATTATTTTGAAACTATATTCCAGCAAAAAATATGATAATAATTAAGGAAAGCATTCAAAATGCAGAGAAATCTCCAAAGGAGTCTAGCTGCCAGCTGTGTGCGTAGCTTAGCCTCAAAATTTTGCTTTATTAAAATAAAAAGTTTAATAAATTACAAACAATATTTACATAATTTTTAAGCACTTCCCTCAGTGTACAGCGAAACCCGCCTCCTGAAGCCGAAGCCCCAGCTCCCTGCCCAGGAAGAGGCTCCGGAGCTAAAGCTGATCCTGGCGCGGAGTTTGGAGCACCGCCGCCTGCGTTGGGGGGCTGAGTGCTGGATCCAAGCATATATCTGCAGCCTCTCAAT
The DNA here is from genome assembly GCA_008042675.1 of Drosophila seguyi. Classification (NCBI taxonomy): domain Eukaryota; kingdom Metazoa; phylum Arthropoda; class Insecta; order Diptera; family Drosophilidae; genus Drosophila; species Drosophila seguyi. The sequence continues at coordinate 17,216 of VNJU01000703.1, forward strand.
ACCCTGATATGTAATATTTTCTCCTCTTTCTCTGCCTTATTTTTTTTGTTCCCCTTTATTTTTTTTGCAGCAGCAGCAACTTTGACTTGATTTACTCTCGAAGCTCAGCCCCTTGCAGCTCAGCTCAGCCTTAAAAGCCCATGTTCCCCATTTTCCCCTCACCCCCTGCCCCTGTTAGTGTCAACTCTCCGCGCGAAGTTGCTGGCTGTGACTGCAAGATACTGTCAGTGTGTCCCAGTGTGCTTAAAAAAAAACGAATACTATAAAAAAAGCACCCATTCTGCCGCATTCCGTAATAATCTATCAAAAATTGTACGCAAACAAAATGTGATTTGGCTCCACGTGCTCGGTCCCAGCTTCATTTTTCCCTCCACTCCCACTCGGGGGGGCGGTGGGGAGGTGAAAGGTGAAAGGTTCTGGAGATTTTTCTACTCTGCATAAATTTTGTCTTGGCATTTGGCAATTGCTTGTACTGCAAGAAAATTTTAAATTAAAAACTTGTTTCTGTACTGCAAATTTAGATACGATTTTTTTTAATAAAAAAAAGACTTTTTAAATATTTAAATATTTTTTTCTTAAGTATATAAACATAATTTTCAAGATATAAATATTATTTTACATATGTTTTAATATTTCTCAGCGAAAAAATTATGATACTTTGGTACTTTGGTACTTTGGATACTTAGATTTTTTATTTACAGCTTTAGGTTGCCTTTAAACAATTTATTTCTTGCCCTGCAAAAAAGCAATACTATTATTATTTTTTGTAAATATAAAATTTCTGGGTATCAATTATTTATAAAATTAAATTAAGTATATATTATATTAACTTTAGTTACAAAATATTTAATTCACATTTTTATAAAGTAAAAAAAATTCATATTTTTATTTACAGCTTTGAATTGCTTTTGAAAAAATTATTTCTTGTCTTGCTGAAAAATATAATTATTTGTAAATAAAATTTCTTGGTATTTATAACTTAAAATAATTGAAATAAAATATTAATCATATAAATCATATAAAGTTAAATCCCAAAATCCTTAATACAAATTTTAATAAAGATGAATATTTTATATTTTTTTTATTTAAAGCTTTAAATTGCCTTAAAAAACAATGGACAAGAAAAAAAGAATAAAAAACCTCGCTACTACTCTTATTATTATTTGTGAATTTAAATTCTTTGGTATTTGTTTCTATAAAATATGAAATAAAATATTAATTATTTCAATTTAAGTCCCAAAATTCTTAGAACCTATTTTTATAAGCAAATAATATGTATATTTTTATGTACAGGTCTAAATTCCCTTTAAAATAACAGATTTCTTGCCGTGTAAGATGCATGCAAACACTGGCTGTTTGCCCATCTCAAGATTGTGATTGTGATTGTGATTGAGTCGAGTTGAGATGAGTTGGGTTGCGTTGAGGCAAGAGAGCGGAGGAGGAGCAGGGGGAGAAGGAGGTGGTAAGGTGGTGATGTTGCATGCAACTGGTTGAGATTGCATTGGAGACTTGCCTGCAACTGGGCTTTCCTGGGAGTTGCCTTTAACCGCAGATTGCATAACCGCTGCCTTCGTCTATGGAATCCCCCAGTTGCTCCTTTTGTGCATCAATTCCCAAATGGAGTCCTTCGACAGCTAATTTCGATTAGGTAAATGTAGGGACAGGTACTGGAAAATCTGCTTTATCCACAGAAATTTGTGGCAAGTGAGAATGTTACATTAGTAATTGCTTTATTTTATTTATTATTCAAGTCGAATTTATTTATTTCCTTAAATTGTTTGGGAAAATGAAATAGAAAAAGTGTCCCTGCTGCTCTCGGTGCGTCTGTGTGGACTCTGTTCAATCTGTTGAACTTTGTGCCATAAACAAGTTTGCTTTAATCGATTCTGATTCGATTTGAGAATCTGACTTTGAATCGCTTTTTAAATCGTTTTTGTTTGAAAGTTTTTCGGCATATCTCTCTGCCTTTGCCCGTAACCCTGCCCGTAACCCGCTCAATCTGTCACTCAAGCCCTCCCTGGGGGCGACTCTACAACATTACTTGTGTGTCACTTTTTTTTCGGTGTTTTTTCTTCTTTTTTTTTGTTGCAAAGCGACAAAAGTTGAATCGCAACCAGAACTTTTGCCCCCTCCCATGCATGCTCATCCTGGCCTCTTGCGGGCTCCTCGTCAGCAGATTTCGGAGGCTGCAACATCCTTGCTTACACTCAACTTGAATCGAACTAGCAGCTGGTTTTTATTTTTTACACATAAATAAAAGTTATTTTTTCTAGGTTTTTGATATTTTCGATTGAAAGTGTGATCTTTGCAAGGTTCTGGTGATTTTAAACCAAAATTAGGGGATAAATTCAAAGCCGATCTTAGCCAAAAATTCATTAATTTAAATTCTGTGCTAAGTTTTAATAGGTTAACAAATCTATACGCTGATTTTAAAATGTAAAAAATATTTGTATATTTAAATTTTTACAATTTTAATTTAGTTTTCATAATGTAATACAATTTATTATGAATAATTGGTTTGTATTTATTTCTAACATTTCTTTAATTATATATTTGTTATTAAATGAATTGTAATGGCGAATCAAATGTTATGTCGTATTTTTTTGGCAACTTAGAATACTTGACTTGAAATATTCCCCTTTTCTACTTAAAAATATTTGTTGTATGGTAATTTTTTAACAAAAAATATCATAACTAAGCTAAAAATGCATTAATTTCAAATCGGAAAACTTTTCTGTGCTAGTTTTTACGAGCTTAACAAATCTGCAAGCTAAATTCAAATTAAAAAAAATTAAATTTTTTTTTCGAATTTTTGATCATTTATTTCCAAAAAAATTTAGAAAAAAATTTTGAAAATTTTTTTTTGTTCAGACATGGCTAAATCGATTCTCCTCTTGATGCTGATCAAGAATATATATGATTTATAGGGTCGGAAATGACTGCTTCACTGTCTAAGAAGAATAAATCATAAAAAATTGTTTTTCAAATGCCTAAAGTCACCATATATATATCTCAGTGCAGCGAAAGCGGCCAAAGGAGTGTACGGGAATGTCGAAACAAAACAAAAGTCGAACGAGAAGTAAACAAATCTTGGCGCTACAAACGCACCAAGACAAAAGATACAAAGATGCGGCAAAGGCACACCAGCAGATACAGATACAGAGACAGATACAGCTACAGATACATCTGCCGATGCAAATGCAGATACATGTGCGGCAAATGGGGGGGTTGGCCAAGAAGGAGACAGATGGCCAAGGAGTAGGAAAGTGCAATTTGTGCGCCACAGATGGAAGAGAGAGTCAACCAAAGTGAAATCCTATAGAAATTGCATTTGCGGCAGCAAAAATTTGAATTGCAATTGCAGACACACACACACACACACCGTCATTCTACCTCCTTCCCTCCCCCCCCTACCTTTTCCGGTTTCAGCTTTTCCACTCGCACTTTGCCCTGGCTTTCGTTTTTTGCTCAGGGTCCGAGCTCCTTCATCCTTCGTCCTTCGTCCAGCTGAAGCTCAGCTCAGCTCGTTTATCAAAGCCAGCGAACGCTTTTGAATTTCTGAAATGTCCTTTCCGCTTTATCCTTCTGCACAGGAAGTATCGTTGCAAATTACGTTGCCTGTGTGTCGCTTAGTTTTTCCGATCCGAATGCGCGAACATGACAAATAGATTAGCCAAAAACTTGGCCACAAGTCGTGCGCTGCCGGCGGAAAGGCGGACCGGAAGTGGCCCGTAATGATGACGGTTCTGGGCTGCAATTAGGGCAAGGCCTAACCCCTAGCCCCTCTTCCCCTCTTTCCCAATCCCCCCAGTAAATGTCAAACGCATGAAAAATGTGCAACACAGCAGCAGCAGCAGCAGACGCTTTAAGTAATAACAATTTTCCGGGCAGCTGATAAAAACAGAGAGAGAGAGAGGAGGAGAGAGCGAACAAACAAAGTCAAAAATAACAACTCTCCCCGAGGCTGGGATGTCTGATCTATGGTTGTGGATCCCATTCTATGCCCAGCCCCCCGATTTTCCACCCAGTTTTCCATCTGTCATGGCCGCTGCATCGCTTTATGGTTTTATTCATTTTTATGCAACATGACCAATTGATGGCCGTAATTGCTTTCATTTCCCTTTGGAGGCGGGAGGCGGGGCCGCGGCCCAAACTTTGGGGGGTGGCAACTTTCGAAATGGCGACAAATGTGGAATCAATTACATAAAACGATGCGAAATTGAGGCAAAAGGGTTTGTTGCAGGGTTGTAAGGGGTTAAGGAAATAGCTTAGGCATTTACACATTTTCCGAACAGGAAGGTTTCTGAAACAAGGGAATTTTTTTTTTAAGATTTTAATAAGTGCGATTGAAGTGAATCGTGTTTACAGACGAGCCCCCGAAAAACTGTGCTTCATTTGTCCGTAGAAGAGAATTTCCAAGGCACCAACTTAAAGAGAAAGCACCCTCTCCGGAGTCCGCAGCTCTTCGAAGTTCACCGTTCGCAGGAGCTCGCTGCTCTCCGGATTTCGCCGCTCTTCAGAGTTTAGCGCTAGCCGTTCGCTGTTCACCGCTCGCAGGAGCTCGCTGCTCTCCAGATTTTGCCGCTCTCTGGAGCTCGCCTCTTTTTGATGCTCGCCTTTTGCCGCTCTCCGGAGTTCGCCTTTCGCCGCTCTCCGGAGCTCTGCTTCCCGTTGATCGGCGCCGCCTCCCACACTCTTTCTTGGCAAACCTAAGTAAACGGACGCATTATTTTGAGAAGCGCGCAAGCAAACAAGGAAAACAAGTGAAAAAACAAGAAAACTGGCAAATAAATGCATTTCGACGGCGATATTCGTGGAAAACTTCGAATTGAAAGTGAGTAAAGTCGAGTTGCGTAGATGTTTGTTTAGTTGTGCAAGTGAAAACGATAATTCCAAAAGTGCCAATGAGTCCCGCAAATTTTCTGCTGTTTGCTCTTCTTCTTCCCTCTTGTTCTTGGCAAAGCCTATAAAAAAAATCGTCGCTTAACCAAACGGGGGGATAACAAGAAAAAAATATAAAAGAGCTAAATCAAGAAGAAGGAAATGCGAAGCGTACAAAAAACTAAAAACAAACCCAAAAGTGAAATGCCGAAAAGCCAAACTGTTACCAAGAAAACGATACTTTTGTGTGTGTGTGTTTTTCGGAGTATAATTTGTGAATCACTGCGCAAGGAAGAGAGGAGGAGAGCGCTTTCGCCGCTTGGACTTACCAACAACAACAAGAGTGAGTGAGGATCATTTTTTTCCGCTTTCTTTTCTTGTGTTCTTTCTCAATCGAAACGAAAACACTTTTACGTATTTACGTACAAAATGTAGTTAGATAATTACGCAAATTAATATTATTCAGCATATCGAACAGGAAAATGGGGGAAATAATTTGAAAAGTTAGAATAAAAAACTCAAACTGTTTTAAATATTACAAATAACTATAAACAGCTTAAAAAACAGTATTTTTTGTATTAAAAAAAAAAAAGTTTCCAACTTTAATACATTAAAAGTGTATTACATTTTCCCTTTATTTTGCCAATTTAAAATCCGTTGAACACAGATTCATGGGAATTTGTTTCTTTTTACCATTGCCATCGAAGTGCTGTCGATGGGAAAAGTTAAAGCTCATCCGTGCCTCCTCCATTTTCCTCCTCCCTTGGGGAAAAACAAGACAAATACAACTTATAAATAGTTTTACTTGAGTAGCGAAAATTGAAAAAACCAAACCAAAAAGCGAGCCCAAAAGTAAGCCAAAAAAAAAAACTGAGCAACAAAAAAAAAATAAAAAAAAAGGGAAGAGGAAACGCTGCGGCAGAGACAGAGGACCAGAAATAATAAAATAGAGAAACTTTTAGCGGCGCATTAAGTAAACCAAAGGAACTGCGACTCTGTGGTTGTCCTTGAGGCTTCGTGGCAATGGTGGGCGCTGGGCGGTGGCAGTGCGAAAATGTGCTCCTAACTTAAATTTATGCGACACGCCGACCAGTGGTACCCCTTTGGCCACCTCCCCCCAAAAAAAGGGGCCAAAAGGGGACAGGGACTGCCGAAAAAAAAAGAAATCCAAAGAAAAAGCACAACCAAAACCCAAAAACCGAACAGAAAGAAACCGAAAAAAAAACAAAAGAACAAAAAAAAAACAAAAAACGAAACGAAAACTCGCATAAAATTCAAACGCAAGCGAAAAGTTTTTGCCGAAAAAGCTCAACCGAAAAAGGAGGTTTTTCCCAGAATGAAAATGCGGGAAATGGCAATCCGTTACACTGGCCCCTCTATTGAGCCCGAGCCAGAGCCAGAGCCAGTGTCCTGCAGGACATGAAATGCCGAACCTTGTTACCCTCAATAGGCCAAGAACAATACACAAGGGGGGTGGGTGGGGTTTCGTTCAAAAGGTCCTGCCGAAGGAGGACATCGGCGACATTTTGATTTATTTATGCCGACACCAAACGGCGGCCAACTGTGAACCATCGTGTGTGTGTGAATACTAGTGCGAACAGTCATGGGGCAAACAAATAGTTACACGTGATAGAATAAATATATAAAATAAACTATATCCTGAGGTGGCTACAACTATTTACAATATTTAATAAATTTATTAAATATATATATGAGGGGTGGCATGTTAAATCCTTCTATAAGAATATACATTGCATTTTAAATCTTTTTAAAATTAATATATGAATGGGTAGCATGTTAAGTCCTTCTATAAGAATATAAATTGCATTTTAAATTATTTTAAAAAGTCTCTAAAATTTGTTAAGATTTGTTAGCTTACAAAATCTGTGCAAGTTTGTTTTTTTATTTTAAGATTAAATTTTTTGAAACAGTTTTTAAAAGATTTTAAAACTCTATTGATTTCTAAAGCATCTTCAACAAGGACTGAAATTTAAAATATTATATTACACATTTTTTGAGTGTTTTTTAAATGATTTCAAAATAAATAATATTTTTTCATTCCATTTCCATTCATAAACTTAACTTTTTTCCTATTTAAAACCCATTTCAATTCCTTAATGCTTAAAATAAAATTCCTAAAATATTAAATACTTAAAAATAAAAATATATATAAATTAAAACTGCTTCTTAGATTTTCTAAATTGATTTCTTTCCTACCATTACGACCTCCAGTGTTTAAAGGCGTTTCTCGGCTGCCGGAGTTTGGCATTTGGCATAATCAGTTAATGGCACAGTGGGGGGGGGGGCGGAGGGAGAAGGTCAAAAAGGGAACTATTCCTCCATGGGAAAAGCGGAAATCATGCAGAGAAAATGAATTTCATTAAAAGAACGCCTTCAATTGGACTGTTTAATATTGTAGACCACTTTTTTGTCTGAAGTTTTTCCCTTGGTTATGAATTAAACAAGTCGGCAAACTATATAAAGAAGGTATAGTTTAAAACTGATCGACTAAGGGATACCCGGTAGGCAGGGCTTTAAATTAAGGGAAACTAAAAACCAAACCAAATTATTTACAATCTCCATTGATTCTTATATTATTTTATACAAATTTTAGTTTTCTGCTTTTGTGCAAAATAAATACGTATACAAAATGCAAGTTAAAACCCTGAAATCAGTTCTAAAAGAGCAAGGGAAAATATGATTTTTGCCCACTTAAATTGTTCCCTCAACACTCATAACCTGGCTCCTGGCTCCTGACTGCTGCTAGCTCCTGCTCAATTTTTCCTGTTTCACTTTTTGGGGTTTTTGGGGTTTTACAGGGAGCTTTCTAGCCCCCCTCCCCCATCTACCTCCCTTCCAGGACTTGATATTGAAACGGAAAAAGAGCGGCGGCTCGCTCATTTGGTTTTCCGTTTGAATTTCCTTTGCACTCAATGAAATTTCAACTTGATTTCCGTCGGGCATTTGTTACTTATATTTTTCAAACCATCCTCGCTGTGGATGTGTGCATCTGGCCCACACACAGACGCACACACACACACTCCCAGTTGTTGACACCTACCGCCGACGACAGCTGCCTCAGAGCCCCCATGTCCTGCAGCCTCTGTGTCCTGTGTCCCGTATACCGTGTCCCGTCTATCCTGTCCCCTCTGTGTGTGTTTGTTTGTTGATTTGGCTTAATAGTTACCAGGAGCAGGGGGAGGAGCAGGAGCAGGAGCAGCACAGGCAGGAACAGGAGCAGCAACAGCAGCAGGACCCCAAGCAGCAGCAGGTCGAAGCCTCGATTTTCACAGTGGGCGTCTCTCTGGCCTTGATGGTCGTTGGTGGCGAAAGAGCTCTAGCCGGCAAAGAAAAAAAATATATAAAAATAAGCAAAAAATACGCAAAACAAAAATATAAAAAAAAGAAACATAGAGGAAGGAAGAACGACTCGAGGATACCCTAGACCACAAACTTGGAATATTTTGTTAGGAAAATAATAATAAATGTTCATAAATTGCTAAAAGTTTGAAAGGAAGAAGGGAACCTTACCAGAAATTATTAATTATATTTAGAAAATATTTAAATCTATCAAAAGAAATATTTTTATACTTAAAAACTATATAAAACTTAAAAATTTTAACCCTTAATATATTTTGTAAGACTTTTAAAACGGAAAAATCTTCAAAAATAATTCAGCCATCTTTTAAATAAGATTTTTAAAATGTAAAAAACTTTTTTTCAAGCTGAAAAAAAATATCTTTCATATTCTAGACGAGCTAGAAAACTCTTTCAGCATACCTCCTCCAGTTTACAGGGTAACCAATGGAAGGGTATACAAATATAAAGAAACATATAGCCAATTTGAGGAATCCGCTTAAGTGCGACATTGATTTCCGTCACTGATACCCAACACATGTCGACCCGGCGAAAAGCTTATGAAAAAGGATAGAGAATGCATAAAAAAAAGGGATGGGAAAAGGAGGAATAGCAGGAAAATCAGGAAAAGCTGGAAATCCAGGCATGCTGAGAGAGGCACAGAAACAGATATAGAGCTGGGGAAAATGGTCTAATTACAAATTAAAATGCCACTCGAAATGTAGGTCTAACCCAAAAACTAAATTTCGGATTTCCGAGTTCGAATTCTGTTCGTTTGCAGATTTAATGAGGATTTGGTTTTGCCTTTGATCGGTATTTATTGCAGTGTAGAGGGGGGAGTGGGAGGGTAGGGTAAATCAGTGAGGCGGTCACACACGAGCTGACATCTCACACTCGAATTTTTTGAATTGAAATCTCCCGTGGAAATCCTCAAGCCCCCTTCCCCCTTGGAAAACCTACGGCTTTGCCCGAGAAGTGGTGTCCATAAAATATTGTTGCCAACAGATTTTCACATGCAAAGTTTCAATTTCTATTTCGAAAGTTGTTTTTTTTCAGTTTAACTTTTCAAAAGGGGTATTTAGGTATTATTAGGGTGCACTTTGTTTAGAAATTAGTCAAGTTTTAAAGGGGTTTTTTGTAAGTTCAAAATTAGAATATATTTTAGAATAAATAAGGGGTTAAGATAGGAAATAAAGTAGACAAGATATATAAGAAACTAATAACTAGTAATATATTTTAGAATATATAAAAAGCCAAGATGGGAAAAAAAAAATAATTGGACATAAAAGAAGATAAAACATGGCTTTAATTTTGGTTAAAAAATTTGTTTATACCAAATATGAGTCTTAAAATTTATTAAAATTTTTTTTTTTTAAATATATTTAAAGAACATAAATAAAAAATACTTTTCCTTACTAAAAAATTTATTTTAAGTTTAAAATTAAACTATATTTACACCGCAAGAGTATTTGAAATTCATTTTTTTAAAAATCACAAATTTCCGGCTTAAAATTTCCAACTGCAATAGTCCTTCCTGTTGGATGTGTGTGTGTGTGTCTTCCATAGATTCGATTTAAGTGGAGAAAATGCGAAAACTACCCAGAGAAATAGAGAGGGGAAAAAGGAAAATATGAGCGTGAGAGTGTGAGGGAAGCCAGCGACAAGTTGGCCAGGCGAAAATACGACTTGTCATTAATAACTTGGCAATTGTATTGGGCCAGTTGCAGACACAGCAAGGCCAACTGCAGTAGCAGCAGCTGTTTTTCCGGGCTAAGGTCGTCGTCGAATTAAAAGGGGTTTTCTGTGTGTGTGTGTGTTATGCACTGATCAAGGGGGAGGGGGGTCCATTGCGGGGGCAAGACTTATGTCTGGGCCGCAAGCCATGCGAGATTGAGCCCCGGCAGGTTGATTGATAGTCTGGAACGGAATGAAATTGAATGGAATGGTGCCCGGGGGACACACTTGCAGAGGTTGAAGCCAAGGAGGGGAAAGGACGAGAAAGCAAATGAAATGTTAGAAAAGTTAGGCGAAAGGTAAACTGATTTTGCATAAACAAGAAATTGTTTAAAAACCAGTAAACTTTAACCAGAGTTAAGGCAGGAAAATGAAAACAACAAAAGAGAATAAAGAAATCCTTTACATAACTAAATTTTAAATAAATACAAATAACTATAAAAACCAAGAAAACCAATTAATAATAAATAATAAATAAATATTCCAAAAAAAAACCTCAATAAATACAAAAACAAAGACCTCATTCCCTCCAAAACCTAATTTATTTATTTGGTTAAATTAAATGTTTGATGTCTGAAAAAGAAAGATATGAAAATAGGTAAATCCCACTAAGCCAAGTGCCTAATTGGCCGGAAATTGAGCTGACCAACATTAATTGGCCGGGATTAGGGCTATCTTTAGGCTCCAAAAAAATATTATTAATTAAAATAATGAAGTGACCAGGGCCAAAGGTTAATTATTGAGGCTGGATTACACACGTATATTTTTGGGCAGACCAAAATAAATAGTTTCGATGCCAGATTTGGCATCATTTTTGCCAGCAAAATCCTCTCCATTCATCAGTTTTTCTAATGCATAAAATATGGCCTGCCTGCTTGAGGGGAGACACACTCCGGTCAAAGGTCAAACCCTGTGCCAGACACACTCAGTCAGTTCGTCATAGAAGCAGCCCTCAATCAGGGCTCACTGTCTCTTAGCCATGATGATTAATTGTGGGCCAGGGCCATGCTAACAATGTTAATTTGTCATATTTATGTACGTATATGCGACGGCACTTCCGCCGGCGAATTGGGTGGAAAACTGGAGCGAAAAGGGAGCGAGGATGCGAGGCGAGACGAGACGAGAAAAGCTAAAGGAATCAAATTAAAAATGTATAATCGCTGGGGGGATACAAAAAAACAGAGAGAGAGAGACTGGGAGGTAGCGTAAAAAAGCAAAGGAAGGGCACTGTGACGAGCAATCAAATCAATAATTCATGTTATGAAAACGTTAAGAGTAACGATAATGCCCGAGACGAGATGAGTTCACACAGTGGCAGGGCACAGGAGGGGGAGGGAAAATTTTAAAAAATGCTATATCTTGTCAAGAAAAAATTTTAGTTAATTTAAAATTGTATTTGCAATAAAAATTATAAGCACTTGAAATATAAATCATATATTTAACAGCTAAAAAAAATTATATATAAGAAAATTTACAAAAAATACAAGATATAAAGCCATATATTTATTATTTCAGTAAAAATATTACCACTTGAAAAACAATCATCATATTAAACAGCTAAAAATAATGCATTCAAAAATGTACTACAAATAAATATAATAAAAATATATATATTTATTACCACTTTAAATAAATATAAATATTATATATCATAGCTAAAAAAATAAATACATTAGAAAGTTATTAAAATAAAAAGAAATAAAATTATATTCATTAGAAGCGCTATTTTAGCATGTTAATTAAAACTCTTAAAAATATAAACAATACATAAAGAAACTTCAACAAAATAGTAAATGTAAATATAAAATATTATATATAAAGATAAATAAATAAATATAGTTTTAAATATAATTCATAAATTCAATAAATAAAAGTGTATAACTATTTAAGCTAAAAATTTTATATTTACACAATTAAAAATATAAACTAAGAAAACATGTAAAGGTTAAAATTCGCTGACAATTTAAAAAATAATATAATTTATTTATTAGATTCAATTTTTAAGCTTTACATTTTTTTGAAGCACTTAAAAATTTTTAATTCCTTTAAAAATTAAATAAATAATTCTATTTTTTCAATATAACCTTAAAGGAAAAATCTTAAAATATGATTTTGTAGTAATTACAATAATTACACATAATAATAAATATTAAATAATTGTAATGATAAGTAAACCCCCTGATTAAGGACGTCCCTGCGGTCAGGTGGCTGGCAAGACCCGTCTTGAGGTCGAATTTTTATCTGAAAGGAGGTTACCTCTGCAAGGGAGATGGGGGGCTTGGGGGCACAGGGCAAGGGGCATGGACGTAAACGTGGGGAGGAGGGGGGGTTAAGCAAATGTACATTTTCAATGACAACGGTAAGTGCATGTAAATGCAAAACGATGACAATGTCAAAAGGGGGGTAGCGGCTAAGAGAAGAGCTTCCACACACACACACACACATTGGCACTGCAATTCAAATAAATTTTCATCTATTTCGGTTTTTGGGTTATGGTCGTTGGTTTATATATCCCCCGCCTCACCCTCCTCGCCCCTAACTGGGCATCCGCAGCACTTACCGCTCACTGGTGGCTGTATTTAAATACTTGCACGATTTCCGGTTGTTAGCGCTGCTAAGTTTCCAAAATGGCTGCCTCGCACACACACACACACAGCAGGAGGGAGCACATGCATAGCACACTTTCCAGCGCAGCCATCGATGTGCTCCTTGATTTTGCCCACAATTTTCACATATTTCCACATATTTCCATGCTGCGAAATGACGAAAATGAACACGATGAACCGTCCGAAAATCAATTTCAAACAATTTGTCCAAAACTATTCCCCGCAAGAGCCATTTAATTACAAGTCAGTGCGCTCTGTGGGTGCGTGGGGGAAAATATTAAATCAAACACATGCCATCGGTGTTTGTTTACCCATTAAGTATTAAATGCTAAGCCCAGGCGGTTGTTTATAAACAACAAAATTAAAACACAAAAAAAATAAACAAAAATATGTGGCATAATATTGACTTTACTTTAGGAAACTAGAAACAGTTTAGCTTTGCTGTCTCGCGTTAAATTAAATTTGCTTACATAAAAACAATATGTATTAAGATGTATTATAAATTATAAATTTGTTTTTTTCAAAAACTATTTAGAAAAATATAATTTTTTCAGAATATTTAAGACTTTTTCTTTATTTTTTAAGAGCTTTTTAGAAAAAAATGAAATCTTAACACTATAGTAAAACGCAATAAATAAATAAATAGTATATTTAGTACTGAGTTTCCATTAGATAATAGAATGATTATCTATTAATTATATATTTTAATTATTATTGTTATTTTATTATTATTATTATTACTTTATTGTGATTTTTTTTAAATAAGTGTATCCTCAAGCCTAACAGAACATCAAAATATTTTTCCCCTCCCAAAATTTTCCATTTATTTATTCATAAACAACTAAAATGCAGCACCTGCTAAGAGCCAATTGTGCCATTAGATTTATTGTTAAATGCCGTGCGTTAATTTTGTAGATGCCCGATCGGGTTTCCATTGCCAGGCAATAATTCTCGGAAAATATGCAAAACAATCATTGCCGGAGTCAATCCACAAAGCCAAACAACACAGGTCTGCACAAAGAAATAAAATAAAAAAAAGTGAAAAGAAAAGCCTGGCTGGAAGGGGGATCAAAAAAAAAAAAAAAAAAAACAGAGAAAATAAAATGTAAAGAAAAGTAGAGGAAAAAGAGTAGCCTAGGGCCGAACCGCACCGTTGGCACTTGCAGGGATGTACCATACTGTACACACGCCCTGCCGAGTGGCATGCCGGGCGAGGCTTTTCCTCGCTTTTCATTTGCTTTCACTCGTTTTGGACAAGTTGTTGTTGGCCGGCTGGTTTATTTTATTATTTCTGCTGCTTTTCCTCAACCCCCTCTCTTTCTCTTGGTGTGTTTTTCTTTTCTTTTATTTTTTTTCCTGCTGCATTCTGTGGCGGAAGTTCATTTGAGGAATTTCGCTTTGGCATTTCAGATGTGCCGTTCATTATTTTGTTTTGCTTTCGCCTCGGCATTCACCTGAATTTTCCTCCAATCCTCCACCCCTTCACCCCACTTGGCATTTTCCATTTCCCATTGGCAACCCCATTTTGGCCGTGTGCTTTGTCTGCAGCTGGTTTCCATAGCCAATCTTTGAATGAATAGTCTGATTTATAATGATTAATGCCTTCGAGTTATGTGTCCGACATTTCGCAATTGAGATGCTGAGGAGCCCGAGGACTGGCTTGGAGTGTAGAGGAGAGAGTCGAGTTTTTGGGAGTGGTGTCAGTCATGAGCAATTTTCGCATTTCGCTGATTTTGGCACTTTTTTTTTCTGAGACGAGAGATTTTCACCTGATTTTCCCCGAGCCATGAGAAGAGGCTGCATTCGCACTGATAGCGCGATAAGCAGCTTACCTGCATGGTGAGCTGAAGCTCACCTGAGCGATTGCATCTCTCTCTCTCTTTGGACGACTAATGAAATGGCCAAATTCTAGCCAACACCCACACACCCACGCCCCACACACACACACCTTGCGGCTACTGCTGCTGCCATTTCAATTTTCCCGTTTTTTGGCCATCATAAAATATAATTGTTTTTCCACTTGGGCCCCTCCACGAAAGTGAAAAATAAACTGCCAATTCCACATTGGCGACTGGCTAACAACAATAAGCTACAACAACAACAACAACAGCAACAAATACAGTGAGAGAAAAAAGAGCAACAACAATGAACAAGAAGTAAGCTATTTGTTTAACAGCTGCAAGTCAGCAGGAAAAATATATTAAAAAAAAAGAGAAGGAGGAAGGAGAGACCTGGGAATAAAGCAGCCCAGGAGCAGGTGAATGCCGGCAGGAACATGTCGACAGGATGGTATCCTTGATGGGGAAATTCATTTGCAACTGTTGAAAGGGAATAAATAAGGCATATTGTATATATAAAGGATATATATGGAATATTTTTATGGTACTTAATTATACAATTTAATTATTTAATATTGTATTGCATATTTATGGGAAATATATTTTCTTATTGTACTTATTTATACATTTTAATTATTTAATATTTAATATAAAGAAAAATCAAGCCAAGTTACAGCTATTCGCATTTAATGTGAGTGGTTTTTATTCTTAAAAAAAATACATTTTAAAGTTATAAAAGTATATTTATTTATTTCAACAAAATTAAGTCTAGTTTGCAATACTAAACCTAATAAATTACTTAATGAATACTAAAAATAATTAAATATATATTAATATTTTTAAAATAATTCTTTAAAAAATTAATAAAAGTAACTCAAGCATAAATATTTAAATGAAGAAACTGAAGTGTTGTCTAGAGCCTATTTTTAGGAAATTATTTATTGTTAATTAAAGAATTATACAAGAAAACATGATAAAATAACTCAAAGTTTATGCAAGTATTAAAAAAACTAATAAAACTAAATGTAAAAAATTACAAACAGTATTTTTTACTGTACTTATATCAGTGAAAATATTTTATTAAATAAACTAATGAGTTCTATGCCATCTACAAAATGTTTTTGTTAGGAAAATTAATGTTTTTGTATATTAAAAACTTATACAAAAATCTTAGAATGTCTTGAAGCTCACTTAGTTTGCATTTATTTTATATATTTAATTTTTTAAATACCTCTAACCCCTTGCAATTGCCCAATATAACCCGTTAAGTACAGGGTATGCTCTGGCCAAAGAAAAATGACCTAGGCAAGGGCGTTCGCTGCGTTCAGCTGCTGATTCTTGGACTCGAAATGGAAGCTGAGACCGCATTTATGGCCCACCAAGTTATACTTGTATATATATAGGATATAGGTAGCATATATATATACATATATATATATATATAAGTGATATATACATATATATACACCCCGGCTATATGCGTAACTGCTGCCTACGATTTTTACCTATGTGCTGGCATTGCTCCGACACGGAATTCATTTAAAATTTAATGACCTAACCGTCGTTGTTGTTGTTGTTGTTGCTGGCTATATGCATGTCCTGCCAACCGACCAACCGACCAACCAACAACAACAACACCATCGAAGCGATATTAAAATTCATTAAAAATGATTTGCGTAAAACGCAATTTTATTTTTGTTCAACGCCAAGGGAAAAAAAGAAGCCCGAAAGAGAGCGAACACGAAAAAAAACAACAATGAAAATAGAAAAGGAAAAAAAATATATAAAACATAAAAAAACCAAGCAGGGGAAACCGGTGGAAAAAAATATAAAGTAACAACACTTGAAAATGAAACAAATAAACAGCAAAAAAATATTCCAAGCGGATCGGAATTCAGAACGTGAAGTTCCAGGGAAATATGGTACACGGCAGTAACCATTGTCCAGGCGAAGGGGCAGCAGGGGTATGGGGGGGAGGATATGGGGGAAGCCCCATAAATAGAAATGCCGAAATACACCACGCATATACATGAAATTCCCCTCGCCTCAATGGCTTTATAAACCAGTTCTTTGGCCCAAAAACCCTTTTGTTGCAATCGTTTTTTTCTTTTTTTTTTTGTTACCATTGCAATTTCCGGACTGTATCAAGGCTGTGGCATCAGCTTAAACATATTTCCTTTGTTAATTGTTTGCATGTAATTTTTTATTTAATTTTTTGTGTATTAATTTTGAAAGACACTTGAAATAGTAAAACATTCAAAATGAAAACATTCAACAGATAATTAGCGGAAATAATCTGCATGAGAATTTTGCAATTATTAATTCAATAAAAACTGTGTCAAATCAGATTAATACAATTCTTTAGATATAAAAGTGCTTTACAAATATAAATTAATTACAATATAATTTTGATGGTGTTATTATTATTTATTTTTTTATTATTATTAATATAATTTTTTTATATTGCAGGAAAACATTGCTATACTTTTGTCTTTGCAGAGTAAGTTTTCTTTCTTTTTATTACTATTCTTTTTATAATTAAATATTTACATTATCAATGCAATTAATTGAAAAGGAAACCTAAATTAGTCAAACAAATTTCCTTGAATTTTATCTTTAATTTATTTCCCCAAAAAACATTCCTTTTTGTACAAACAAAAAACAGTACAAAAGTATTTATTATTGGAGTACTTTGAACGTTAGTTCCCCTTCATCCGTCTTTACATTAAATTATCTGTTTTAACCTTTAACAACATAAGCTTTTGATTGGTTGGGACTCTTTATATTCGCTGCCATATAATCCCAACATTATTAGTATCCTTTGGACCCGCCTCTTGCTGTCAAAAGCTCATAGAGTCCTTCCTCCTTCATCCAGTGGCCACTAAAAAATTAATGAAAAAAATTGCCTGACGCAACGTACATATAAAATTAAAAAATTTATTGCTTTCACTGATAGGCGCAACACACACATACACAGACAGGACCCCGCTCCTGATGTTGTTGCTACACTTTTTTTTTCTTTCGTTTTGTTTTTTTTGTGTTTTTTGCGTCACGCAAATTAAAAACACAAAATACACGAAGAAACGGCGCACAAAAGCCCTGCAAAATGGCGAGTTGGAAAAGAGAAACTTTTAAAAATATTGCGCTAGGCATTTATTTTTAACAATCCATGCATTTTATATGTTCCGCCAGCAGAGGCGTGGCCACGTGGGCGTAGGTTACGTGCTGCGTGTTGTAATTTCCATGTAGACACGGCAGAGGTTGAGGCAGCTTCAGCAACAGCTTTCACCTTGTCGCTTTTTCCAATTTTTCCCCATTTCCATAGCCGCTCCTTATTGACTTTCCCCTCCCCCCCCGTCTCAGGGGCCGCTCTTCTCCGCTTTATTATTTCGTACGCAGCCTCCACGGCGTATACGTAATATGCGTATACGTAATATCCAATAGATGTGCATAGCGCTCAGTGTATATATCTGTATTATATTATACTTGATTTGATTTCATTTTTATTTTCATTTTTATTTGTATTCTCGTCGTCGCCCTTTTTTGCTGTCTTGCCACTTGCAAAACATTTCACAGTCTGTTGCCTGTTTTGAGCTCCGTCTGATTGTCATTGAGTGCCGCCAGGAGGGAGGAGGGGAAAGAGGGGTGTAGCTGTAGCTTTGTAGCTGTGTAGGTGTACGTTTGGTGTGTGGATTTTGCCCAAAAACTTTGCCTGTGGATTTTCCGGCCGACTTTTTCTCTCTGTTTTTCTGGCTCGCTAAGAACTCGCGATTTTTGGGGCTCATTAAATTTGACAAAGATTTGCGAGAAAAAAAATAAAAAAAAGGGCAGAAAAAAAAGTTTCCTTGCCGTCTGATTCCTGTCTGATTTTTCAACTTTTCGACTTTAGCCATTTTTTTCCCAGAGAGTTTCCATTTCCCCTCCGCTTGGCCTGTACTTTTATGAGTTTCATGTCAACTTGATTGCCTAGACATATGCAGAGTGGCAGCGGGGCAGAGCGGGGCAAAGGGGTTCCGAGGGTCTGAGTGGGGCAAAAAGGCCGTAGAGGAGGCGGCGGAGGTCAAAACACTTTGTCACCGGCTCCAAAGCTACGGCTACTATGCCACACACACGACCAGCTCCTGCTGCCGGTGAGCAATTAGTCGACAGGTGACAAAGGAGTCGGGTCCGGCTGGCACCCACACGGCAGCCAAGGACTTTGGCTAGAAAATGGGCGTGGCCGGCGGCGAAAGTGAAAAGAAACGTGTGCAAGGCAAAGAAAATATGAAAATGGCAGAAAGGCTAAGAACCAAAAGATATTATTCGACGGGATATTACCCTGGGAATGGGTTCTTTTCGAGTGATATACTAATAATTAACAAAAATAAAGATAATATTTTAAGCTGGTTGGTAAATGAAAGTCGGTTTACCTTATTCGGTGTATTATTATTATTTAATTAATTTTGTAAGTACATTTATATACAAATAATAAATATATAATATATAATTATGCTTAAAAAATTAATTAAATAAGAATAATACCCTTAATAAGGTTTAATATAATTATTTTTATTATTATTATAAATAAATATATTTAATTTAATTTATTTGTTAAATCAACTTTATTTTGTTTTGTAAATTTATTAAATTTTTTAACTAAATATTTATTTTAATCTTCATTAAAATTTGTTTTTAGTTTTATACATCATTGTAATGTTTGATTGCTTTTATATATCATTTTATTTGTTATTTATTTATTATATCAATTAAAATAAAAAACTATCTTAACCCAAATTTCAAGTACTAAAAAATATATTTAAATAATACCTTTTAGTTTAAGAAAGGACATTTGACCAGTTTTGGGCCAAAAATTAAGAGAAGTGATGTGCTTTCCAGAAAAGCAACGTAGACGTAATGTCGGTAGCTCACATTACGTATACGCAGTGTGGACTTTCTTAAAAAAATATATTTTATTTTCAACAAAAAAAATTTCCGTTTTTGTTTGCAATTTCCTTAACCAAATTAATTATATATATTTGTTATTATTATTATATTTTTTATTATTTATTTTTTATATGTATTTTATTTTATTTTTCCTCAAGTGGTTGAAGACCATTTTGGTCATTAATTTCTAAAATTATTCCACAAAAAACTTAAATCCAAGTGGCTTAAGTTAACAATGAATTTTAAATTAATAATTTTATTTCAAGCAAAGTTTAAATATAATATAAAATTACAAATACCAACTAACTTCTTGTAAACATTCCAAAAAACAAAGACTCATTCCCCCCTCGACCCTCGGTAATTAAGCAAATAAAACAATCTAATTATCGGGTATCATATAGTCGGAAAACCAAGCACTCGACTGCAGAGCAGAGACTATATATATTTTTTTTTGTATTTCCATTTTTGTTTTCTCCTCTCTGCTTTTCCGCGACGCGAGCGATACCATAACAAGAGGGATAAAAGCGGAAAAAACACGGTGTTCGGCGTGGCCATTGTGTCCGCCCGTACAGGTGGACAGCACGTATGTGTGTGTGTGGGTGTGTGTGTGTGGGAGTCGTTCGCGATGGCGATATTTCAGTGCGTAAAAAAAGCTTAAGCTAAAATGGGATTAGAAACAACAGAAGCGACTGGACAGGACATGGCGGCAGCAGGAGAAACAGGCGGATGAGGACAGATCCCTGCCATGAGGAATGGCGCTGGTCATGGCAAAGTGCTTATGTGTGTGTTGTTTACTGTGCTGCTGCTTCTCCTGCTGCTGTTGCTGCTGCTGCTGTTGCTTTTATTGTTGTTATTTGAGTGGCCGCACAGCTGGCACATCCAAACGCACTCCGCCAGCAACAGGAGGCAACAGAAAGAAAAAATTACCCAAAAGCTTACCTGAACTTACGAGCAAGTGGGAGGCATGTTGGCTAAGAAGGAAACCTTAAGTTATTAACAAAATAATAATAATAATAATAATAATAGTAAAACAAAAACAAAGCTGACTTTAAATTGAAGCAGTAAATAAAAAAATGTAAAGTAAAGATTAAGATATATATAATATTTCGTTGCAGTCTTACTTTTATTTTTTTATATTTTAAAATGTTCTTAAATTAGCTTTAAGGGAAAAGCTAAATATATAAATATTTACAATTAATTTCTGAGATTTTCCTTATTGACTTGTTTTTTTTTCGAAAACTTCTGTATCATTTTATATTTTATAATATTTCCTGAAATTTTTTGTTCATTCTTTTATTTATTTTATTTACATTTTCTTGAAACGTTTCCCTATCAACTTGTTGTTTTTCCGAAAATTCGTTGTCTTTTATATTTTGTATAATATTTCCCTCTATCTTTATTTTATTCTTTTATTTTTTTGATTTTTATTTAACTAGCTTTAGGTTCGTATAAAGTAAACTAAATAAATAGATTTCAATTTGTATTTCATTTTTTAGAGCATTTCCCTATCCACTTGATTTTCTTTTCTGAAAACTTCTGCTATTGTTTCTTTACATTTCGTTTTCCTTTGTACTTTTCCGCTCTCATTTTTTCGGAACTTGCTTTTGCTGTGTTGCTAACGAAATTATTTAGTAGACCCGCGTGGCTGTCAAAAGTGAGGAGCCCTGGAAAAAAACCGGAGGAGGGTCGTGGAAAAAAAAAAGTATACAAAACGCCGCAAAAGAAGCGCTCGGAAAAGCTGTCCAGATGGGCAGCCCAACAGGACATGGAGTGGCAACTAGTTCATCAGGTCTAGATGTCACAGCTCCGCGGTTGTCTCTTCCTTCTACCTTTTGTTTTTTGTAAAGGGAAATATTTTTGGTTTCCCCTTTTTTTTCGAAACTTATTTCTTTTTTAGTTGCTTTATTTTGTTTTTATTTCTCTCTGAGCTGAAGCTGTGCATAAAAATCGCATTAAAACTAAAGGAAAAGTCACCTCCCTTTGGTGGGAACAATACAGAAAACCAAATTCGTGTTTGCACCCCACAACAAAAACGGTATAAACAAAAGCAACAACAACAAGAATAACAATAACAGCCAGGATAAAGAAGGACATGCATACATACACAGGAGAAAATCCGTAGAGAAGGCCAGGCTAACTTTGGATTTCGGTTTTTTTTACAGCACAGTGTTTGTAAAATGATTTGAAGTATTAATTATGATTTTTATAAATTAGTTTTTAAAGATTTTGCATTTTATTTAGGTTAATAAAGGGATTTATTATTTTTTTTGTTTAGAAAATTATTTTGAGATGTTATTTTTTATTTGTTAGGAGATAATTTAGAAACTATTTCTCAAGTTCTCAAGTCTTTATCTATTATTTTTAAGATTTTAATAATAATTATATTTTTTTAAGATTTTTTAAGATATTTCATTGAAAAAAAAAATATATATTTTTAATATTTATTAGCACTATAATTATATTATATAAAAATTATCTTAAAAATTTGTTTATTAAAATATGATATCTTAAAAATAATTGCAAATGCCTTGATAAATTGAAAACTTGAACTTATCTCTGAAATAAATTTCTAAATATGTATAACAATTATATAAATCCCTGTTTTTACTTAAATAAACTGAAAAATATATGTATCGATAAAAAATACTACTAAAATAGAGCTATATGAAATATAAAAGAAATAGAAAAAATGAATATAATAAATTAATATGTTTATACCCTTAAATAATATTATAATTTAAGAAGCATTTAAGGTAGTGAAGGAGTCATTTTAGATCCTATAAACCTTATATATTCTTGATCAGCATCAAAAGCCGAATCGATCTAGCCTTATTTTAAAGAAATAAAATTTTTAATTTTTTTTCTTCGAAATTTCTCATAAAAAAATTCTCAAAAAAATAAAAAAAAAATTAATTTTTTTAAATTTAAAAAACAGTCGGCAGTTTTGTTAACCAAATTAAAAGTAGCACAGAATACCTTTGCGATTACAATTCTATAAATTTTTGGCTTAGTTATGATTGTTATTTCCAAAGTAGCTTTCTTACTTGTTATATATATATATTTTTTTATTTATGTATAACGCACCTGTCCCACTGTGCGTGGGCGTATGTGGCAGACTTTTTTTATGTTGCTGTTGTTCCTCTGTGTGAGTGTGCGTGCGTGTGTGTGCCTGTGTGGGTGTCTGTTTGTTTGGCCAGCTTTATTTTTTAGCTTGCTGACTTTTCCTTTTCGGTTTTATTTTTATTTTTTTTGCCGGGGAAACACAGCGCCTTTTGATGTGGGCTTATCAGATATCAAAGCGCATAACTGATAATGTGGCAATTGAAGGAGAAGCTCAAACAACAGGTGGTCGAGTCGCGTCGCCTCGCTGCGCGTCGGGTTGAGGTAAGTGGCGGGCTTGGCCCGTGTTTATCCTGCCTCGTCCTGTGGCAGCAGCAACCTAGCCTTGTACATAAGTTCCATGCTGATTAAATCTAAACTCAACTGACACGGGCAAAAGGCCAAAAAAAAAATAGAAAGAGAAGCAGAACGAACGCTAAAAGTCAAAGGCAAAGTTCAAACAGGTGAAATGCTAAAATGGCCACAGCGCGGGGTGAGGGGGGAGAGGGAAATGGATGATAGGTTCATCCATCGCAGTTTTCCTTATCGAATGGATTTCCTTTTGTCTGGCCGGCTTACCTTTTGTGTATTCTTGGGTTTTCTCCTTGTTTTTCCTTTTCCCATTTCCGTTCGCTTGATTTTATTTATTTTCCTTACGAAATGGTCTCTTTTTTTCTGTAAAGGAGTATTAAAATAAAGTCGATCAGCTCGTTAGGAATGTTAGGCTTAGCTTATTATATATATTATCTAGGTGGATTTAGAACACAAGTTTTTAATGATATAGAAACTTGTTGGAAACAGGAGCTTAGGAGTTGCTAACAAAATATTTTTAACTTGGAAATTTAAAGGGTATTGAAGGGAACCAAATAAATAAATAAAAAAAATAAAAAAAATAATAAATAAATAATAAATAAATAAATAATAGGTGGGAAGTAATAAAGAAGCTCAGAGATTGCTTACAAAAATAAAAACAGTTAGGATAATATTAGGGTATTGATTGAAATATAATAAAATTTAATTTAAGTTTGTTATTATTATTTAGTTTTATAATTCGCAATGTGTTCTAGTGAAGGAAGTGAGGAAGTAGGGTTTTTTTTTTTTTGATTTTTGTATATTTGGTATAATTTTTGAGTATATTTTTTGTCACGCAAAGTGTAATATAAATTACCTTATTTATTTCTTCTATAAATTATATATTTAATATAGAAGTATTTAGTATTATTCAGCTTTATTCAGTATTATTTAGGTTTATTTACTATTATTTATTATTATTTATTATTATTCATTATTATTTATTATTATTTATTATTATTTATTATTATTTATTATTATTTATTATTATTTATTATTATTTATTATTATTTATTATTATTCATTATTATTTATTATTATTTATTATTATTTTTTATTATTTATTATTATTTTTAATATTATTTACTAATAATAAGTAAGAGTATTAATACCTTTTTATATAAATAACATGCACTTTTTCCCCTGCAACCATTTTCTTGTTTGTCGTTTTTTTTTTTTTTTGATTTCGGTTTCCTTTTTGCTGATTTGTTTATGTTGATAATGATTACAATGTTGTGTTGCTGCCGCCAGCTTATGTACCCTGCCACAATTTTCCCTCCCCCCCATCCCTGGCTCCTCCCCCTGATTGTCCCGCTCATTATCGCGGCCATCTTTCAAGCGCTTCAAGCCGGCATATGTTAGTTGGCCTAAACTTGAAAAGCTTCCAGCGGCACACAAGTGTGGCCTACTTTCAGAGGGGGGGACTGTGTCTGCTGCTGCAAACATAAAATCAGCTAAAACGCTGCTGCCACACACTCCTATTTATATATACAAGCACACACACACACCACACACACCACACACACATATAGTGGCACACAATTTATGCCCCTTTTTTTTTCGCTGAAGCCTCAACACGGGCCCGTACACCTTGCGGCATTTAATATTTGTGTTTCGCCAGCGAAGAGCATTTTCCCAACCCGCTGTTGGGTTTTCAAAAAAAAAAAAAAAAAGAGAAGAAAAAACAGAAACCAGAAAAGAGGAAAGGGAAGAAAATGTTACCTGCCCCAGCGCCAGCGTCGTTTTTTTTTCTTTTTTTCGTGCAAATATAATAATGTCAGGACTGCGCGTCGACTTGTTTACGCTTTGGCGAAGGCTTTTCGCTAAGGCAATTTATGATTGACCGCATGTCCTGGGGGAGGCCAAGGACCTGGCCGCAATTGAAACTTTAGCGCAAGCACGTGCCAAATGTTTTCGCTGGCGGCTTGCGACGATTACAACAGGACCTCTCCCCCTCTTCTAAACAAAAAAAAAAAGGAAAAAAATTAAAACCCGAAAACACCCCATCAAAGGAAATTTGCTTAGGGGTGCCCTGTGTGTGTGCCTGTGGTGTATATATAGTACATTATAATTACGTTTCCTGCAAAACCAGCTATAAATATTCACTGAATATATATATAAATATAGCATAATATATGGCAGCCAATAAATAGAAAGTCCGACGCAGATGGCTCAATTTAATTGGCCCTCAAAAGGTATGATGACAGGTTGAGGAATGATATTACCAACACAAAATATGTGTTTTTAGGGAGATTTTTAAAAAGAATATTAAATTAATACAATAATTTAATATTATTTTAATTAATTTAAAGTAAGAAGAACCCTTTAATATATATTTAAGATTTATTTATAGTAAAGTGACCTTCAAAAAGTATGATGACAGTTTGTGGAATGTTTGTACCAACACAAAAGCTGTGTATTTGGGGAGATTTTAAAAAGAATAATAAATTAATACAAGAACTTAATATTATTTTAATGTATGTAAATAAAGAAGAGCTGTTTAATATATTTTTAAGATTTATTTATATTTGAGTGACCCTCAAAAAGTATGATGACAGCTTCAGGAATTTTAGTACAAACATAAAAAGCTGTACGTCTTAGGGAGATTTTAAAAAATAATATTAAATTCTTGTATTCATTTAATACTATTTTTTAATGAATATAAAGTAAGAAGAACCCTTTTAATATGTATTTTAGATTTAAATATATTTTAGTAACCCTACAAAAATTAAATAATAATAGCTTAAAGAATGTTATTACCAGCACTAAAGCAGAGTGTTTAAGAAGTTTAAATAAATAATATCAAATCTATAACAGCTTTAAATATTATTATAACAAATATAAATTAAGAAAAAGCCCCATAATATATATGTTATAAATTCTATATTATATGTATATTATTATATATCTTATATTTTATAAATTAGTCTCAATTTATTATTTATAGTACAATTATTTTTCCTTCTTTTCCTGACACACAAAAGGCTGCCTTAATAAATTTTTAATAATTATTGCAGGACATTCTGTAACCAGATTTTATAAACAAAAATAATTTAGTGAGAAAACTGCACAAATAAATTCAACTGATTTAGTTGTTAGTGTTTGTTTAAATTAATTAAATTACCAAAGTAATTGATTAGCCAGAAATGTCAGGGTCCGCATCAATTCCCCAATGCCTCATTCTTGCTGCCAAAATACATAGTGCAGATATATAGTATATATGTATATTTGTGCACCAAATGGATTTTGAAGCATCGGATAAACAATAGATTATATTTCTATAAATCAAACTGCAGTTTTTTTTTTTTTCCTCCCATTTCTGTAAGAGGGAGCAAAGGATATTTATATAGTTGCAGACTATGCAAGTCATATGAGTATTCAAAGTGCAGCCAGGAAGACAAGGATGCGACAAGGACCAAGGATGCGACACACACACACAGATAAGGAGGAGAGGAGAGGGGGGTAAGAGCCAACAGACAGAGTGACTGGGATTCAAATGGCATTTCGTAGACAATATGCAAACATATAGCATACTAGACATGCTTACAACTTTCCTCCTTCCCCCCTGTAAAAAAAAAAGAAAAAGGAACAAAAAAATGGGTAAAACTTGGACCAAAAAGGATACTAAGAGGGAGAGAGATAGAGAGAGATGGCGGCACACCCACACATGAATATTGAGAACTGCGATTTGATGGTATTGTAAAGAGAAAAGCACGAAAAAAATTCCAAGATTCCTGGAAAAGCCAAGCCGACTTGTCCATGGATTAAGTGCATATATGTATATATAGAGAGGGACCTAGGACCTATCGAACAGCTTAAAACTTCTGTTCTTCTTGAAATAAGCTTCGATTTACACATGGCTTTTTTCTACAGTGGAACATACAGATGTATCCCTTAACTCCTTTTGATTTCCTTAAATTAAAATGCAAATTCTTTCATTTGAGGCTATAAATCTATTATGGTTTAAACTAATGCAATTGTCGCTTAGAATTAGCTAGCCACGAAACGCACTGTACAGTACAGTCCGTGCCAACTTGTCCTGGGTCAGGTCCTGTGGCTGGTTAAGGGAACGTTGGCAGGAACTTGGAGGTCCAGGGCCATCTATCTACTATCTGCAATCTGTGGCATATGCAGCAGTCTACATACACACACACACACACTCATTCCACACACACACACCCCACACACACACCCTTGTAAAGTGTGCCAGGGTTGTGCTAGCTGGAAGCCAAAGTGTTCTGTCCACAAAACTTTGTGCTTGGCTAAGAGGCAAATCGAAGAGGCAAACCGGAATGGCAGTGGCAGGACGAAGGTGCCTGCAATTTATTCCATATCTCAGCCATATATCTTCAAGATGGAGCACCCACACACAACGCACACACACACACACTCGCACCGAGAGCAACAAATTGTCATGCAGTGCAATGCAAAAACAATTGCTTGTGGTTGGACATCAACAACATCATCAACAACAACGCAATAGATTGATAAACATAGACAACAGACGCCGCATATACAGAGAGAAAATAAAAGGAAGTTGGTAGGAAAATTGTTAAGAAATTTGGGAGAAAATTGTATATATAAAGAAAAGTTAAGAAAGTCAAGAGAAAGTAAAGAAAAGTTTAAGCATGGCTTAGAAATGAGTATAAAAATTAATATTTAAGAGGTTTCTTATGTTAATTTTAGTTAGAAGTACTAAAAATACATTATTTTAATAGTTAATTTTAATTAAATTTGGTTAATAAATATTATAAAAATAAATATTAAAGTCTTAAGCATATATTTCTTTGTCCAACTTTTCTTTAATATAGTTTTTATTTCTAATATAAAAACATTTCCAACAAGCCCGATTATAAACATATGTTTTAAGGATAATAAGCTCTTAATTTCTCTCAGTGTTCACATTCAACACCCTCATATATACACACACACATCAACGACTGTGGACGTTGTTGCCTCTGCAGATTGTGTGTCATGTTCGAGTGGAGCAACTTAAGCAGTCAAATAGTTTAGCAAATTGAATTAATAATATTTTGTGGGCAGGACAGGCTGGAGGAGCACTAGATGGGTGGGCGGGGGTGTAGCCTAATTGTGGCAATAATCAAATATTGTTGCATACTCTGAGACAGATTGGGACACTCGAGTCCCATTCAATTAATCCCGCACTCACTTTGGCCGAAAGTCTTGTCCTGGATAATATATTTATCTCTCCTCATTGTGACATAATAATGTTCGTGTTTATTTATAAGATCTTTTACATACAAAATGCATAAATTGCACAACAGCAATGTATTATTTATTATAAATCAATATTATGTGCGCGTGGCCAGACCGTGTCTCTTGTTTATGTGCGGCTTAATCGATAATAAAACAATTTAACATTTTAATGGGCTTAAAAATAAAACAAAAAATAGTGTGCATTATGATGTTATAAATATTATAATTCATTTAGGTAACTGTTCGATTGTTCCCGCCTGTGGCTTTTCAATCAATAAACGCCAAATGTTTGTCGCTTTTCGGAACTATTTGCCAACCTTAATAAATAAATACTTGCAAATAAGGAATTTAATTTTGAAAAGTGATATTAGAAATGGTCAATATATATATATATATGGCCTCGAATGGAATACTTTTATGCTTTAATTAACCAGAGTCGGGCAAACAGACGGAAAACCCCTCTCTCTCTCCTCAGGCTGCCACAAATGTGTCTCATTTGCCGAAATTGAAACGTTCTGTCCAGCTGTGCTCCACCTTTATGTACCTATATGCATACCTCTGTGTGTGTGTGTATATATTTTTGGGTATATACCTGGCTGTGTGTGTGTGTGTGTGCTGCATTTACTCAACTAATTTAAAGCTTAAAAACCCGGGGCAGGTGTGGCATGGGTGTGTGTTTCTGGTGTGGAAATGAGCTCGGGCCACGCCCGCTTTTACCTGTGTAACTATGACAAATAGTCAAATGCAAACTATTTACCACACATTGAACAACAACAGTAGCAGCAGCAGCAGCAGCAGCAGCAGCAGCAGCAGCAGCAGCAGTAGCATCAGCATCACGGTCGCCAAGTCGCCCTAACCCCTTGCCCCCCGATGAACCTTAACCCCCGATGGAAGCAGTGCTCTAGTGAGCCACTAAGGCGCCACCGCCCATCATCAGTTCCCGCAGTGAATGCAATTTTAACTATGTCACACACACACACTCTCTCTCGGACACACACACTCTTGCACACACACACTGGCAGAGGGACAGACAATGCGGAGTGGCACTCCATTAAGCATATAAGTACACCTATTAATGGTCAAAAAGGAAGCCAACGAGAAACCGACAAAAACAACGACAACGACGAAAGGACCAAAATGAAAAACGAATTCAGAGAGAGAGAGAGCAAAAAAACAAAAAAAAACACGAAAGAACGACAAAAAATAACAGAAGAAAAAAGGGAAGCCGAGGAAAGGAAGCAGGAAAAAGGGAACAATATTACACTTTATACTTTTGCCACATTACAAAATGGAATTTCCTGCACACTGATCGAAAAAGGCTATTAATTTCAAGCTCAAAAGTATGCTATACAAAATTTAAGCTGCTTAAGCCAAAAATAAATTTGTTAATGTTTTATACACTAACTAAGAAAAATTAAAATGTAACCAGGCAGAAACGGGATACGAATTTAATGCCCAAAAGTATGCTATACAAAATGCAACACATTCATGGCAGCCTTTTAGGTGGCATTTTAAATGATTTTCGAATCTGCTCAAACCAAAATGTAACTTGTTAGTGTTTTCTATACTAACTGAGAAGGTAAACATTAAAAAAAAATAATAACAAACAATTATAATCACGGCAAAGTTTAGCGCGCTAATGGATTTGTACTCAAATAAAGCCGCTGGGTATAAAAAACATTAAAAACTTTTCTCTATTAAAAGGTTTCTTACTCTAAGCTCTTGTTTTTTACTATTTTGTTTATAGACAAAAAACTCTATAAACTAAGTGCTGATGTAACTGTGGTAAGCTTATTACAATTTTGATTAATGGTGGGATTGCCATTGCCTCTTTTTTTCGCCCAGTGTGTGACCCGCACTCTCATCCACTCTCCTACCCGGGGACGCACACTGATACACACACATAATGTAACTCATCTTAAGCACATTAAGAGATGTGCAGGCAAGGGTCCTGAATCAGGAGCCGGCAACTGGAGACGCAGATGGAGACGGAGATGGCTGGCAAAGCAGCACTTGCGGTTGTGCGGGGACCCAGACTCGGGGTTTTGGTTGAGTGAATGGATTAAAAGTCCATCAGAATGGTACATAAAAGTCATTGACTTAACAACAACAGTGAGGGTTCGGGGTAGCCGTCTTTTTACCAGTTCTTCCGGAATCAGGATCAGATTTGGTTGAGAAATCGGAACCGGGTTGGGTCCAAGGGACCAAGTTATGTGCCTCACCTGAGGGAATCTTGAGCATAGCTATGAAGGTTCTTTTTGCTGTCGTTGTTGTTATTATTATTATTTTCCAGCTTGTGTGTGTGTGTGTGTGTGGGGCCACGTGTGAGTCCCTCGGTGCGTGCGTGTTTGTGCATGTCGTATGTGTGCATGTCTGTGCGCGTTCGTCGGCTCGGATGGGCTTCACATGCCGCACGACAACACTGGCGCTCGCGTGTGAAATTAAATTGTTTGTTGGTTTCGCGGAAAATGAAAATAAACTTTTGTCTTCCTGTCCTGTTCCTGTGTGTTTTCCGTGTTGTTGTTCTTGTAGTTCTTGCTGTTGTTGCTGTTTTTTTTTCTGTTTTGCCTGTGCTTGTGTGTGGGTAGGGGCTCGCACTGTTAGCCCGATCAAATGCTGCGGCAACATGACTAATAGAGGTTGAGCCTTTCAACCAATGAATAAAATAGAGAAAGCGCTTAAAATGCTTTCAGCTAAGCGCCCAAAAAATATACATATCAAAGTTAGACTTTTACAAAATTACTTTTATGAAAATGTGAGGTTAAGTTGAGCTAACATTTGAGGTTATGTATGGTTTTAAGCCTTTCAATAGTGTAAATTAACTGTATGATATGATTTGTCAACATTAAACTGTGTGGATTAGGTTCCAAAACTTATTTAAGAGTTACCAGTTAAAAAAATAAGGTTTTGTCTATGTACTGAATGAGGTTATGTTTTTTATTTTACACATAATATTTGTTTCTTTTTATATTTTACTTTAAATTTGTTTAAATTAGTCTGTTAATTAGACAGAAAAAGCTTCAAAATTTGGGCTTGAAGTTCAGTTCATTTAATGTTCTTCAATAACATGTCTCTACATTTTCTGGCTAATTTTCCTCATTTGTTTTTGACACAAACTGTACTAAATGACGGACAGGTAACACTAGGTTTGGCATGGGATTAAATCGAATCAGAGTCCGGGATAAAAACTAAAACCCCGGCCCCGGAGCGATGCCAGCGAACAAGTGAGCTTGATTATGCCCCCAAACAATGGCCGGATCCGATCGAATGTCGGTCATCAATTTGAATTATTACCTGGCCATCAGCTCAGCGCCACGCAACATTCAGCTCAGCCACGTCCGGAATCTGCGCCTATCATTTTGTTGGCGCGGTGAAACGCGGCTTTTGTAATGAGCCGAGCATGATGCTGTGGATGTTCTTCCGTGTTCTGTTTTCCGTGTGTGTGAAAATTCCACGGGTCGTATGCAAAACTTTCCGCCAGTCATTCAATTTTCCCACCTCGGCCGCTCCACCTGTCGTGTCACCACCTCACACGCCGCACCACCATTTCCAGCAGGTGCCTCTCCATAATGGAGTGTACAATAATTATGCTGCGGTTTTGTTTCTGCCTTCTCTTTTTTTTTCTCATTTTTTTTTTGGCTGCGGTCACTTCAGTTTTGTTGCCATGGCCCCTTGGCACGGCCATTGTGGGTTTGTGCCGTAGGAGAGCAGCGTACATATGTATTTACAACCATCCCTCTGCAGTTCCCTCCATCCAACCGTGCATCCCATCCATCCATCACTTGGTATACGCACTCAGCAAACATATTAGTTTATTGCCAATTCTCTTATTACTTTTGCCCTGGACACACGGAGAAATAAGAGTCTAGAATTGCAGATTTTAAAATGTATATCTACGGACTGTGCTTATAATTCTCAAGTGTGTATATCGAACGCTCTTATAATTCCCAAGTGTGTAGTCGCTGACAAGTTAGGTCTTGTTTTTCGTCCTTAAAAAAATACTTTATAGATCTACAATTAATTTTAAAATATTTTTAAGCTAATTAAAGCTCTAAAAAATATATTTTAAATTTATAGAAGGGACAAAAAGTTAATTTAAAGTAGTAGAAGTTTGTATACCCTTCAAGTTGCCAAAATATATCATAACTAAGCCAAAAATGCATTAATTTCAACGGGGAAAACTTTTCTGTCTAAGTTTTTTTTAGTTTAATAAATCTGTATACTTAATTTACAACTTTAAAAAATTTAATTTTTTTTTTAATTTTTTCAAATTTTAAAATGAAAAAAATTTTGAAAAAATTTTATGACATTTTTTTTTTAACCAAACACATCTAAATCAATTCAGCTGATCATGCTGATCAAGAATATCTATGATTTATAGGGTGGGAAATGGCTCCTTCACTGACTAGCAAGCTTTTGAATGAAATTATAATATTTGGCGAGGATTTAACAGTCTTAAATTATTTATATTATTTTATATCATTCGTAATTAAAATTATTAAAATTATTATTAATTAAATTACTTAGTTTGTTATGTAAATACCTCCCAGTATCCTATATATATATTTCCTTTGATGGCTGTACTTTTTTTCGCTGTGTGCGCACAATATAA
This sequence comes from Drosophila seguyi, assembly GCA_008042675.1. Classification (NCBI taxonomy): domain Eukaryota; kingdom Metazoa; phylum Arthropoda; class Insecta; order Diptera; family Drosophilidae; genus Drosophila; species Drosophila seguyi. The sequence goes on from VNJU01000703.1 coordinate 49,834, forward strand.
AAACCTCAACATCATTGAAAGCGCTCTTGGCGGTGCCCCCTCCTCTAGCCCCTTGTGACCGCCCCCCCATTCCCCATGCCCAGTTTACCCCCTGATCCTCCTCCGGAGGGAAAATCACGCCGCCTAACGATGCGAAACCGCAGGCTTAGGGAACCCCCGGGCTCCAGCTACTCCACAACCTCCTCGCAAATCCTCTGGAGCGCAAATACAAAATGTATTTACATTGCACGGCGCCATTCAATAACAACTAACTGCAACTGTATGTATGCCAACAGAGCGAGAAATTTGTGGTTGATAAATGTAAGAAATATATTAAATAATAATATTTATATTTACTTTAATATTGAATCCCAAGGAAGAAGGTGGTATCCTTTTTCTAGACACATTGCAAGCCAGTTAAAAAATACCTTTAAAATACATTTCAGAAAGTCTATTCTTTACAGTTCTTTCCTATAGACCCCTTAAGAATTTCCCTTCTATATAAATTTCTAAATTTCAACAAAATACCCCCACTTTTCGGTCAGTGCACACACAAGTGTGCTCCTCTGCGGCCGTGCGTTCTCTGCGAATGCCATGGTTATGCCAAAAGCGGCTCTGTGTCATTAGGTGTTTGGTTTGGCAGCATGGAACAGTTACTGTGACGGGCACTAGGACTCGGGGGCAGGAATGGACCAGCAGACGCTGGCAGCTGCAAGTTGCCATGTCATCGAATTTACCGCCATTATGAGTGGCAAGCCCCAGCGGAATATTTGCAGAGATTGAATGAGTGCAGCGGTGGCAGTGGCAGTGGCAATCCACCTTTTATTAACGTATTCCCAGCCACCACCAGCAATCCGTCAATAAATATACAATGAAGGTGTGGGAATCGCGGTACCCGAAATCGGATTTGTCCTGTTCCCAGTTGATCAAGCGAACATTTTGTGGGGTTTTGAACTGAGGTGGCATTAACTGGTCAGGAGGGAAAATTTTCTAGATTGCCACGAACATTCGCCAAACCCTACAAAGGAGTCTCCCCTCGCTTACGATTTATACTCAGAGGGTTTTGTGAATCATAATTTTGTATAATTTCCATTTCGAATCAAGCGAGTAATTTTACAGGAAAATCTGCTGAAAGTGACAGAAGAGAGGGAGAGAGTGAGAAAGCTTTAGGTAAAGACGATTTTCCTACGAATTTCATTTTTGTTTGATATTAAATTTTGTTTACAGGAAACTCGAAGTACAAGTTCTTAGAAGAAAATATTACTTAGTTGAAGTATGTAGTATATGTTTTAAGCAGAATCAATTTATGATGATTAATAAATTAAATTAAATACAGGAAATTTTAAGATTTAATCCATATTTATTATAAATATTAAGTAGATTATTTATTTCTATTTAAAAATGACAAATAATATCTATGAATACTATTAGGGTAATACAGTTCATTTATTTAGTTCATTTTAAAAGCATTTAAGTGGCTTAAGATAATTTTTTGGAGTTGTGTTTTCACATAAAAATATTTCATGTTATTTTTAAAAATCTTAGAATACTATTAAGGTATTTTTTATTTAGTTTTAAAATCACTCCAAAGGCTGAAGATTACTTATTTGTGTAGTGTTTTCTTTTAATATTATTTAAAGTAATTTTTTTTAAATCTCTAAATACTTTAAGGTAATTTTTAGTTATTTTCAAAAGCATTTAAAAGGTTTAAGATTATTTATTTAAATAGTGCTTTCAACAAATAATATTTAATTCATTTTTAAAATGTCTAAATACTCCTAAGGTTATATTTATTAAGTTTCAAATGCTTTAAGAAGTCTAAGATTATTTATTAATGGAGTATTTTCAACTAATAATATTTTAGGTTATTTTTTAAAATCTCTAAATATTCTTAACGTAATTTTAGTTAGTTTTAAAAGCACTCCAAAGGCTTAAGATTATTTATTTTAGTTTTACTTTCAACTTATACGTTTTTTAAGTTATTTTAAAAATCTCTCAATACTCTTAAGGTAATTTTTAGTTAGTTTTAAAGGCATTTAAAAGGCTTAAGATTATTTTTTAATTATACATTGAAGTCCCCCTTTCAACTAATAATATTTCAAGTAATTTTTGAAAGCACTCTCAAGCTTAAAACCCATAACCCAGACCAGACTGAACCATATGAAAAGTCCAAGAGCCATAACTACGGTTTAAGTTTCCCTTGAGAGTCCTTGTTGCCTCGCCTCTCATCTTTCCATAATTGCACCAAGGAACCGCAGAACTTTTGTTTAATAGACCCAATCACACATCCCGCTCACTAGACAGGTCTCTTGCCCCAAGTTGAGGTTGGGGCAGCGGCGCGCACTTAACTCAAGTTTCATTCAATTATTGTTAAGCACCTCAAGTTTTCTTAGCCGCACACCGCAAAACGCCCACAGCCGCAGACGTTGCCGCAGCCACGCCCATATTTCCCTTGTCACAGCCCATTCTCATTCGCATTCGCATTCTCCTTCCCATTCGCATACGCACATTTTCATGCCCAATCTCGGTAGCATTCCCAATCCCATTCTTATGGCCAACGCCCACCCAAGAACGAGGCCACTTGACAGGCATCCAAAGGCAAGACATCACCTACTCAGCGGAGAACGACACAAACCCCATAAACACCATGTCAGGGGGGAGGCCTTCTACGACTACTTTGCTGGTTGCCAGGGATCCGGTGTTACGGGGTTATGTCCCAGGGATCTCGGGGTTTTTGCAGTTTCACAAAAATGTTGTCGGCCGGATTCGATGCGTCTGTCTGAGTGTTGCACTGGGAAAACGGAAAATCTACGGGAAATCTAGAAGGATTGAAAAAAAGTATAGCCTACATTTCTGCGCTTGTTTGCTAAGGAATTTTAATAGAGAAAAGAGATAACTTTTAAGGTATATCTTTAGTCTTATTAAGCTTTTTTAAATTCTAGTTTTAGTTGTGGTAAAATTTGTTCTCTGTGTAGCCCACAATGTATGTTCTCTAATAGAGAAAGAGGAGCAGAAGGGAGAAGAAGGAGTTAGCAGGAGAAGCAGGGAAAGCCAGAGGAGCAGGGAAAGCCAGAGAAGCAGGGAAATCCAGAGGAGCAGGGAAAAGCCAGAGGAGCAGGGAAATCCAGAGGAGTAGGAGCACCATTAGGAGGTACCCTCTGTCCCACTTGGCCGTCCCGTGGCGCATCCCATTCCCACCAGCCCCACCCCCTCCCCCTCTGGTTTCCCGACGCCTGACACCAATACTAATGCGTGCGATTAACATTCGGAATGGTCCGGCGTCTGCGATGGAGGAGATGAAATATGGAGATGGCAGCGAGACGAAGAAGGTGGCAACTGGATGCCGAATGCCGAATGCCGAATGCGGAATGCCGGGTTGGCAGCGGCTGGAACCGTCTGAAACCGGCTTCTGGAGGCTTCTGGCAAATCGGCAGGCAATTGGCATGGACACGGGCTCCGTGTGGCATGAACCGGCGGACCAGGCGGGCTACGGTCGGTCAGGTGGCTGCGGTACATGTGTTCGCACATCCTCTCACATATGTATAATCTAAGCCGGCACGTATATGTGGAACATGCCCGCACACCAGTACACCAGCACACCAGCACACCAGCACACTGGCACACACACACACACACCCTGACATACGGTGCACACCCGCAACACTCGCATACGGTTGCATATGTTTGTTATAAGTTGCCCTGCAAATATGCGATAAACTACTTGCCACATAGCCCGTTCCTCCCTCATACACACACACACACTAACACACACACACACTCACCTCGATGTTGCCACAGCCCCTCGTCTTGCGGACAAGGTGCGAAAGGGCGCAGGAACTGCCCCCTGATGGCGGCATGGCGGTGGCTACACGAAAAATGGCGGCATGTCCTGTCTTGTTGCCGCAGCCTGGAGGCGTGTGTGTGTGTGTGTGTATGAGTGTGTGCTGCACCACAGTGTGTACAGGATGTACGGGATATACAAGTTAAACAGAATATACAGGATATCCACGGCGAAGGCCAGGAACTAACAAATTCCGTTGGAATTAATTTTCAAAGTGGGGTTAAGAGCGTTATAAACACAAAGGATGTTGTAAAAATAGTACAGTTAATTTTTAATAAGATAATTTTATATATTATTACTTAGTTTTTGAGATATTTTGTTCAGGTAAGCTATCAGCTATCATTTCTTAAGCTTTAAATAATTAAAAAAAATTTAATTTAGTTAAGAAACTCTTAGCCTTTGTGTTTTTCAGCTTATTTCAGATTTTTATTGATATTATTTGCCTATACCTATATGTTTATTTATTTATTATATACAATAAATTTATTTATATTTTATTAATTATTAGTTAGTTAGATAATTAATTTTAAATATTTTATATATTTATTTATCTCTCAACAAAATTTTTAAAACTTTTGAACTTCAAAAACCCTACAAATATGTTCAAAATAAATACAATTTACACATTTTAAAAGGTCAAAAAGGTAAAATAAAAATAAAAAAATACAAATAACCCAAAAAAATAAATACAAGTCCAAACTTGAAATTTAAAATTATAAAGGTAAGCCTTAAGGCTTAAAAAAACCCACACAGTTAGCCACTTTTTATGCGCATATTTACAATGCATTTTATTTATACAATTTGCTACACTTTTCTACGGCGACAAAAATCAGGTAACAGAAATGGAAATATATTAAAATAAAATACAAGAAAATTAAATAAAATAATTAATAAACAATTCCCCATCAGTCAGATCGTTTTGCAATTAGTTTTTGTTAGCATTTTGCAGTTTACAAAGCGTAACGAACACAATAAGGAATAATAAGGCGCACAACGAATGTGCATTTAAATCCTCTCACACAACAAGTTTAATTGAAAAATGCACCAAGTTTGTCTCTATTTATTATTTTCTCCTCACTTTTCCTTTTATTTATATACACATATATATTTTTATTCCTATTTGAAATACGTTCTCATGCTCCGCGAACTCACCGACACTGTTGGCAGCCCTTTAATTCCTCCGAACAAAAACTAAAAATGGCAGCCACGTAGCAACGGCATAACTTTGCCTCACTTTACGCCTATTTCACATAAAACTTGCGCTTAACCAAACAAAAAACAAACAAAAAAAAAACAGGAATAAAGAGTGAAGTAAGAGTAAGAGAAAAACGACAAGAAAATAAAATAAAATCAACGAAAAGTGAAGAGAAGCTGGCGCTAAATGTGAGTAGTGGGCGTGGCGGCTCACTTTAAGACTTCTTGCCGATAAAGCGACGCCACACACACACACACACCCACACACACACACACTGAGAGTTTATTTTGCGGTGCGATTTGATTTTATGCAAATGATTTTCAGGACGAGAGAGGCGGCAGCAGGGAAGGAGCAACTTTTCAGGCAAATCAATTCGAGCTTGCCAAAGTGACACAACTTTGAGCACACACACACACTCGGGCACACTGGCACACACATCCTGCCAAAAGGATGCTAAAGGAAGCACGGAAACAAGAAGAGCTCAGCGGTGGGAAAAAGGAGCGAAAAAAGGAATAAGGAAAGAGGAAAATAAAAAGAAGCAAAGCCAAAGGGTGTGCTGCCGATGGAAAAGTGTCGAAAATGCGAGTCAAGGCGCCGTTTTTGCAATTTGTGTGCGACGCGATGTCAAAATACATTGCCAGCTACAACAACAACAACAACAACAACAGCGCTAACAACTGCAAAAACCGCACATGATGAGGCAGAGGGGGGGAAAGATTAAAAAAAGAAGAAACAAAACCCAAAAGGAAAGAATACAAATAGAAGAAGAGCAACAGCAGCAGCAGCAGCATCCGCATGTAAATGCCAGTCACAGTGCGCGCCATAAGCTTAAATTCAACATAAAATTAACAACTTGAATCGGTAACAAAATCCAAGACATTTATTTGTAATTTTCCAATTCAAATTTGCGAAACCCGCATAAATATGCATGAGAACATCTTTGGGCCACCAAAGTTGTATTATGCTAATGTGGCGGGACTTTTCCAAGGAAATAACTTGTGCGGGGAACATGAAAAACATTTGGAAAATATATAATATTAATCAAAAAAATATTAAATATTTCGTAAAAATAGTTCTTACAATAAGAAAGTATGGAGCAAAGGCCAGCCCATGCGGCGTGTGAGTAATGTTTTCAGGCGAAGCCATTACTTTGAAAGTTTAATAAATCAAATAAAATGCACTTGTAAATTAATATTAAATTGTAAGATATTTGTATTTGATAAGAAATAATAAATAAATAAATAATAAATATTTTATACCACATTCTTAAACAGTTTAGTTTCTTTATTTATATTAATTAATTTCTGTTTGATTATTTTTTAGTATTTTCTGTTAGGTGAAAATTTAGTTAAACGTTATTAAATTCCTTATTAATATTATTTTCATTAAACAGAGTGTCTTAAGTATTATTAAGTTATTTTACAACTATTTTTAGTATACATATTTGGTAAATACATTTATTTTAAGAAAGATTTTCTTGTGTTTTTGGCTTCCATTTAATTTTGTTTAATAAATAATAAATTAAATAATTATTTTATTTTAGCTTAAAATTTAAGTAGACGACATAACACTCTTTATAAATATTATTTTTTTTTTAATAAGTATTTATATTTAAAACAATCCATCTGAAGTAACATAGTCTAACAAACCCACATGGCGTATGATTAATATTTGATTATATTTTCTATTCTATAGCTTTTGGAATAAAAAAAAAATACTAAAAATTCTTCTTTTGTATAATTATAGTTATTAAAAAACTATGAATATTTTAGGGTAAAGAAAACTAATATTATAAGCAGAAGATGGCTTACGAGGCGTATGATTAATTTTTGTTGTTTTTATTATTTTATTATATATTCTTTTTCCTTAGGAAGTAAGTCAAAAAAGCATTTATAAATACATAACTATAATGTATTTTTTTCGATGAACATTAATTTTTTATTATATTTAGTACTTAATTATAAGGTTATTTAATTATGTACCAAATTTAATTCAAAATAATGTTCATAGAAAAAAATAAATTATAGTCTAACTTAAGGAAACTAACCCACTTCGCGTATGCTTAATTTTCTCATAGTTAATATTATTTCCGAAACCAAAATTAACGACCTCAAATGCATAATTCCAAAAGATATTGTTAAAGGCAATTAAGCTTATAATGTCCGAGTAATTTAATTAAATATTACTGCTCGAATAAACTTTGATGGGCGTTAATAAAAAAAACGAGAATAAGTGCGGTGATTATTCCGTTTTTATTTTTAACCAGCAGTCAGCGTCCGTCAATCAGTCTGTAAGTCCGTCAGTCAGTCAGTCAACAGTGTCACTCGCCATATGGCAATGCCGCTCACTGTACCCACTCTCTCTCTCTCTCTCTCTCTCTCTGTGTGTGTCTGATGCTGACTCTGTTGCTGTTGCTATTATTGTTATTGTTGGTCTGCATACGTGTCGAGTGTTTATTTGAAGGTTAAAAATGCATAAACTTTTAAGCTGGCACACACACACACACACAGCACGTAACGAACAGACAGCAACACTAACACTAATGGCTTTAATTATTAATATTTCAGCGTGAAATTTAAATTCAGAGCATGACAGCAACGAGTGGGGAGAGGAGTTGGCTCAAAGGGAGGTTATAAGGGTCTAAGGATTGCGATTGCCACCACGCAGCTCCTTCTGACATTTGCACACAGTCTCCTTTTGCACCTTCTCCTTTTGGTCCTTTTGCTCCTCGGCTCCTTCGTCTGCTCTTGTTTTCATTTCGTTTAGTTTTACTATTTGTTGTTTTTGGCAATATATTAAAATTCAATTTAATACAATTTCAATTGCTCGTGCGTGCCACTGCGATTGCGGAAGCGAGATGGCAAAAGGTGATGTGTGTTGTGCTTGCACAATGGCCACCCATTAGTTTTGCCGCCGCAGGACGAAGGTATATAGCTCTCAATGGGGGCACCGAGGGAAGTATATGAGAAATGCCAAAAGCTAATTGCCCAGAAAACATCAATTAGGGTTTGAGGGTGTGGTTTCTTACTCGAAATATTTAATTTTTAAAGGGTTTTTTTTTTGTGAATAAATATTTTTAGAAGAAAATATACACACAAGAGATAGAAAAGATTTTTTAGATGTATTTTGAAATTAATTAAACTAGGAAATGCCAGATTTTAATTGCCAGAAAACATCAATTAAGGTGTGAGGGTGTTGTTTTCTAAATGAAATATTTATATTTTTTCTTCTAGATAAATTTGTTGAGATTTGAATATACACCAAGAAAACCTTGCTTAATATATTTTTAAATTAACAACTTCAATTAGGGTGTAAGTTTGTGGTTTGTTAAATGAAATATTTAAGTTTTTAAAGGCTTTTTCCTCTGGATAAATATGTGTAGCTTAAAATATAAATACAGGAGCTACAAAATGTTAAATATATTTTTAAATTAAGAAACTGGAAAATATCTTTTAGAATTAAGTAATTTTCTGACACTTTTCCCTCTCAATGAGGCAGCGAGAAAACTAAATGAAGGGAAAGAAGTCTGGTGTTTAAAATAAAATAATTTCTGTTAAAAATGTTTTTCTACTAGATAAAAACTTGTAGATTATAATATATTTATAAGGGTCTAAAAAAGCTGCTTAAATATATTTATAAGATACTTAAGACCTTATTAAATATATTTTTTATCATAATAACTAAGCAAGAAACTGTGAAAAATTAATATATCGTTGCCTCTTTTACCAGATTTATGTAGCTTTTAGGTTTGTTTTTGCTCTTATTAATAGTTTTCAATAAATAATTAATTCTTGAAGAATTTTCTAATTTCTTTCAATTTTTTCTAGAATTTTTCCCTTGCCTTATTTTTTGTTATTTGCACAAGACATGGCATACATGGCGTATGAGTGATGTGTGGCTGCAGCTTTGCTGGCTTCTCTTGCTACTGGGTATATTCCAGGACTTAATTGTATTTTCTTTTGCAGATTTCCTTCTTGATTTTCAACCCCCCCTCTCTCTCCCCCCTCTTTCTCCCTCCTTTCTATTATATTTTTCCTTTTTGTCTCTTGTATGTTCAGTATTTCTGTTCTGTTTCTGTTCCTGCTTTGTATGCAAAACGTGCAAAGTTTTTGTTGTTGTGCTGGAGTGCGTGTTGCATCGCTCAACGCTGCCGTTATTTATGCAACCAACAGCAGCGGAAGCGGCAATAACAGCGCCTCTTCTGCTCTGCTCTGTTCTGCCCGGACTGTGCTGTGGCATTTAATGAAGAGGAGAGAATCGAGCCTAGACCCCCATCCATCCTCATGCATACGTATGTACATATCCTTGGTGCAAAGTCGAGGCCACTCCATGTCATGTCCTGCCGTTGCGTGTGTGTGTTGCTGTTGTTTGTGTAATTTGCATTTCATTTTTCATTCGCCTTTGTAGTGCAAAAATGTCATTAAATTAAAGGGCTAAAGCTAAAGCTAAAGCTAAAGCGAAAGCTAAAGCCAAAGCTGAAACTATGGCTACTAGGACCTGCTCTCCTGTGTCCTGTGACCTGGGAACTTCGTTGTCGAATTTGGAATGCATCATCATCTTTTGTGGCACTTTTGCAGCACAAACAAGAAAGCAGGGGAAGTGCAAAGTGAACAAAGTAAAATAAATCAAGAGAGAGAGAGCGAGGACTTTTTGTTTTTTTCCAGCTTCCTTTAACTGGAAATTTAATTCATATGACACGCATATGCACATGTCGATAAATGCTCGGCATATATTTTTGTTAACAGATGAATATATATATGAATATATATACATAAACAAACAACTGAACTCAACTGAACTGAACTGAACTGCAAGCGTTGGCAAAACTTTGTGCCAGTGCCATAACTATATTTATATATAAATATATATATTTATATATATAGCCATTTACTAACTGAATCAGGTCAAAGAAAACACACGCGAAGGGTAATAAACATGATAAATACCCGGCAAAAAAAAAGGAGAACGAATTAATAAAGATGGAAAAATACAGGGAACATACTCAGAGTTCACTTTTCCCCCTGTAAACCCTGAAGAGCCCCAGGATCAAGCTTAAGCTGAGCTGTGACCTGTCCAGGACATGAAACATCAACAGCATCGACATTATGAGAAAAAGGAAGGAAGCCATAGCCAAAGCACATTTATGCATTCCTGAGAATCTCAGTTTCAAGGCAATTAGCTTGTGGCCAGCAGTCCTTGCTGCCTGCCACAAGGAGGAGAAGGACTTGCAGAGCATAAAAATGTTTGCTACCGGCCAGCAAAACGAAAGCCGCAATATTCACACTTTTACAGCTGACTGGGCACACATCCTGACACAGGACCAGGACTCGAGCATACAAATGAGAGAGAGAGAGAGGGAGAGAGAGAGCCTGGGGCAGGCACAAAGTTGCAGCAGCCATGATGTCCTTACAAATGAATGAATGCTAGAGGAGGAGGAGCTGGAGCTGGAGCTGGAGCTGCCCCCATCATTCATGATTGCCGCATTCTGTGGTCTCATGATCGTAATTTACTATTCACAAAATATTCAAAACTGCTGCACAAGTGACACTCGAATGTCTTTTCGCAGTCCAACTCCCCTTGTCTGGAACATGCCCGGTCTCCAGCCCATTCCCAGAGCCATTCCCAGAGCCATTGCCATTGCCAGTGACAGACGCAGACGATGCATTCACAGTTGGAGTCAGAAGTTGGGAGGCTGTGAAGTCTGGATGCTGAATTCTGGATTCTGGTCTGGAGACCATCATCATCCCCGAGCTAGCTCGTCATCAACATCCTCATCCTCATCCTTAGCCTCATCCTCAGCTACAGCCTCATCCTCATCCTCATCCACAGCTTCATCTACATCTCCCCCCTCCTACAGTGTTGTTGTCGTCTGTCAAGTGCCAAGAGAGCTTTGTCCTTTTCGCTTTTTGCTCTTTGGCTTTATTGTAATGCTCTTTGTTGAAGCTGACAAAACTTTTGGGCTACAGGTTCTCGTCTTAATGAGCGTCTGGTGAAAAGGATCCTTGAACAAGACACATATATACCCTAAACAAGTACAAGTACAAGTACTATATAGGTACATTTCCAGCAAGAGATCGCTTAAAGCAAAGATCAAAAGTCGAAGGGATAATACTAAGTCGAAGAGAGTGAATCCGCTGCTGCTGCTACTGCTGCTTCCTTCGATAATAGTATTAAAGGCACCTACAAAATCTATTCATTGTTCAAACCAAATGCATTTCCCAGGACAATGGAAACACACACCCTTGCCTGGCTTCCCATTGTTTATGTTGTTTTTGGGGGCCATAAGATGCCATGGCTGCCAATTACACTAGAAAACATTCAAGGACTTTGACATTTAAGGGAAATAATTATATTATTCAAAGGCCTAAAGGATAATGTGTGGTCACCTTTGTATTTGTTTGTGTTTTAAGGCATTGAAGAGCTGTTTAAATATAAAGAATATAAACAAAGGATAAGGGTAATTAGTAAGCAATTTAATTGCTTAATAATTTTGAATATTTGTTAAATTTTATATATCATTTAATACAAGAAACTAATCATTTCCTTGCTTCTCCAGTGTGTAATTAACCCAGCTTCGGAGGCTGCCAATCAAGGCTTAAGGTGGGTCAGAGTCTTAACCTATTCCAAAGTCCAGAGATCCAATTTCAGGCTCAAATAGGTTCAGAAAGGCATCCTCATCCTATTGTTCCCTTATGCCAGTGCCCCTTGGCGAGCTATGCCCCTTCATTCTCAGTGTCCATAATTGGCTATTTGGATTATTAAACGGCATTGTTTATGTGAAATTATTAACAATCATTTACCAGTCAAGATCACAGGGCAGGCTTAAGCTGAGTTGATTTTCTTTCACGCTTTTTATGTGTTGTCAACATTATTGATAAACAAAAAAGTTATATTTTCCTCGTTGCTCTAGATATATATATTGTTTATTTTTAGCCCACGACTCGTTATTGTTTCCTCGACTTTTTTTATGCAGTCTTCAGTGCCTTTTTCTCTGTGGAAAAGTCAAGGCAAACTTTTGGCTGATTGTTTCGACTTTCTTTCCCCCGCGCTGAGGCAACAGCAAAAAAAAAAACACATTTCCAGTGGGAAAAACAACAACTTGGTGGACCATAAAACAAGGTAAACTATAAAAAAAGAAAGAAAAGCGAACGCGACGCCAAGAGAAAGCAATTACAAATGCAAACTACAAGCAACAGCTGCGGGCGGTTCAGGGTCCAGGGGTGGCAGCAAAAAATTCGAGGGGGGGTACTCAGTATATTTGAGAGTTAGTCCCTTGCACTTGGCCGAAATTAGGAGAACAATTATTTAAAAAAAATATATATAAACTTTTGAATTAATGAATTAATAAGAAAATAAAATATTTATGGTATATTTATATACAAAATATTCTAGGAAAAATTATTTTAAAAATAAATTTAAAATATCAAAAAAATATAGTTATGGTATATTTATACACAAAATATTAAAAAAAAAATATATTTAAAAATATATTTGAACTTTTTAATTAATAAAATATTAAAATAATATATTTATGGTATATTTATTATAAAAACAAATTATTTAAAAAATATGTTTACATTTTTAAATGGATTAAATTACAAAATAATATGTTTATATTATATTTATGGTATATTTATCAAATAAATTATTTAGAAAATATCTTTTAATTTTATAAAATAACAACATAATATATATATGGTATATTTATATACCAAATATTATAAGAAAAAATATTTACAAAACTTTTAAACTTTTAAATTGATAAAATAACAACATAATATATTCATGGTACATTTATATGCAAAATGTTATAAGAACAATAATTTTAAAAATTTATGTAAACCTTTAAATTGATAAAATAAAAATAAAAAATATTTATTGTATATTTATATACATAATATTATTAGAAAAATTATTTTAACAATTTCTTACAAACTTTTAAATTGATCAAATAACAACATAATACATTTATGGTATAATTTTTATTAAAAATATGTATTTTAACCTTTTCATCATATATTCCTTACGCTTTAATTAATTATAAATATTAACTTAGGACCCCCCTATTCTCTCCGTGTAAAAACAGCATAGTTGGAGTGCAGAAAAGCTAGTGAAATCGGTTGAGTTTTTATCCGAAAAACCGCCACCTGAGTCCAATCTGCTGTACTGCTTGTATTTTTTTTTCGGCAGATGTTGCTGCCCTCTAAAAACACTTCTTACTTTTTTTTTTTTTTGTAAATTTTAATGCACAACTCCCGGAGTTGGGGTGTGTGTGTGGCGTGTGGTGGGTGTGCTTGCAGGGCATATGTTTATGGACGCTTACTAATAAAAATGGTTTTACGACTTCTACCACTTTCTAGCGGCGGCACTCACAGTTTATGTGGCTTTTCCACTGCCGAAAATAAACAAAATCAAATATCCAAGTTTTCCTGGGCACACGGGGCGTATGAGTAATGCGAGAGATATGCAAGATTCCGCCATCTCATTGCCATGGCAATGGCCAAGGTATTCAGCATTCCAGCTACCAGTTAATTCGCCGAAGGTGTCTCCCAAAAAAAAAAGAAAGAAAGAAAGATGAAAAGGAAGAAAATGGCTGAAGGAAAAGAGGAATTCCAGGAGAGAACTAGAGCCGAAGCAGCGACAGCGGCAGCGGCAGCCATAAAGTGCAAGGATACGTAATGCAATATTTAGCGTCCTTTGAGCGCGCTTCCAGTTAAGTGACAAAAAGGAGCAGCAAAATGGAAGGCAGGCATGCTTACAGGCAGCAGATCCTTGGGCTCATCCTGTGCTATGCGCTGCTCCTGCTGCCATGTTGCTCCTTACTTTCTCCTCCTCCTCTGGGCGACGTGCAACGCGACGCATATCAAGTTACAACTTGCAACAAATATTAAATCAGTAAAATGTCCTTTAGGGCGCACTCAAATGTAATTGTTGTTGCTGCCGTCGCATCATTCCTGCCTCCCCCCCCCCCC
>VNJU01000703.1:64924-87352 GCA_008042675.1 Drosophila seguyi
CCCCCCCCCCCCCCCTTCCGTCCGAATTCGAGACCGAAGCCGGTCCAGGGACCCGCAGCGCCTTTTATTACGCATCCCGGTGCGGATGAGACATTGTTGGCCCTGCGCTGAGTTGTGGCGCTGATGGATACCGCTACTTAGGCCGGATTCCGGAGCCGCAGCGCGACTCTGGACTGAAAGCTGAAAGATTGTGCGAGTGGAAAATGCATTTCACGGCTATGAAATTACCAGCGACTTGGCCGCAAAAGTGGGGAGACGATGACGATGACGCTGACGCTGATGGTGAAGGAGTCAAGTGGCCCGGGGGCCACAGGCCACATCTCCTCCTGCATTTGACATTGTAATTTGATTCTGCGGCTTTGCAGGTACAAATGTGTCGCTGCCTCCGCTGCTGTGGTCAGCTAAAGGCGCAAGGATTTGGCGCCACGACAGGAAAATGTGGCTCAAAACGGCTGCTGAAGCGGCATTCGCGAATTTTGCCACTTGCTCGCCGCCTGTCACTTGCACTTTTCAGAGATTGTGTGTCCTGTTCTGGCCGTGTCTCTGTCCTGTCCCTGTCCCTGTCCCTGTTCTGTTCTGTTCTGTTCTGTCCGTGTTCCGGTCCCTGTTATTTATGTACCCCCGTGGGTGGCTGTGTGGGAGAGTCCTTCGTCCTCACTGCGACTTGCTTGTGGGAGTACGCCTCCGCCTGCTCTGATAATGTGTGCGCATAAATATACATGGCGAATTTATTAAGTTTTATGTGCCACAGCGCACAGAGGCAGCAGGCAGCAGGCAGCGAGCAACACGAAAGCGCAGCTCACGGCAAGGACACTCGCATTCGGATTCAGTTTTGACACCTCCAGAATCCACCTGGCCCCGTCCTGCCACCTTTCTTTCTTCTCGGCCTTCTCTGCCTGCTCCTCTGCTGTCTTGCTTTAAAACAAGTTTATCAACTTTTTCTGTCAGAAAAACACGAAAGAAAATAAAGCATCAAAAAACTGAAAAGAACCAAAAATAGCAGTCTACACGGGCAGAAAGAGGAGGGGAGGGAGAATTTATTGCAAACAATTTGTATAAATAAATAAATTTAATTCTTAAGACTTTTAAATATATTTATTTGAAGAAAAAGCAGGTATTTCCAGCTAATTTTCTAGTCCAATTTATGGCGAAATATTTGCATAAATATAATTCTTATTAAATAAAATTTAATTTTTTATTTTATTTATTTTTAAGTCAGGTTTAACTATATTAAAAGTAAATATAAGTGCCCAGGATATAAGCATAAAAATGCATAAGCTTTTTGCTTAATAAATATATTCAAATAAATTAAATATTAAAAGTAAAGCTTAGACTTATTTAAATGCTTAATTTAAACCTTTCAAATTCTTATTTAATACCTTACAAAATACCCCGAAAATATTTATTAATTTGAGTATCTTGAAAACCCTAAATTATCCAGCAATATATTCCTTATTTTTCTCTAATTTCTCACAGTGCAAGCCTAAAATTCAGAGGCCTAGAAAAAACCGAACGCTTTAGGCACGTGTTCGCTTTCCCGTTCGCAATCGATTCTCTATTCTACATTCTAGGCTTTTAACGAGTCAAATTGTTCAAGACGAAAGTTTTTTTTTTGGCTGCAAACGAGAAAACTATGCTTGGTTTTGGCCATAAACTAGACCAGAGACCAAAGGGGGGACTAAGGTCTCAATCATAGCGAGTTTCACGGAGTTGTAAACATTTGCCACAAACACAAATATACATATATATATATATATATATATATGTATATCTCTATACTCCAGACAAACCCCCTATCTACTTATCTTATTACTCAAGCATCCCTGCTCCTGGCTCCTCATCAAGGAGTCGCCATGGGAGGCAATTCCATTCCGTTTCTAGCTTCGCATTCCCCACTGTGTACAGCTGCAAAATGCAGCGTTGACAAGTCGTCATTCCACTCGGAATTTTCCCAGATAAAAATAAGGAGCAGGAGGTTGCGAAAAGGGAGATGGAGCAGGACCGGGAATAGAGAGAGGAAAAAAAAGAGAACCCCCCCCCCCCGCCAGTACAACTTAATTTGCACTATTCAGGGTGCGACGTTGTCGTCGTCGTCATGGCTGCCAGCATCAGGCGCTTTTTATTATTTCTCGCTCTGCCAAATTGTATCCAAGTTATTGTCGTAAAACATACGAAGCTGCCGCACACAGTGCGTATGTGCTATATTCGCAGGATTCTGCCATTTCCCCCGCACGATTTGCGCATCCTTACAGCAGGAGACCCAGAGGCTTTGAGGGGGGAGACTTGTACTCTGCCAAGGGGTAACATTTTTAAGCCAGAGATTA
Source organism: Drosophila seguyi (assembly GCA_008042675.1). Taxonomy (NCBI): domain Eukaryota; kingdom Metazoa; phylum Arthropoda; class Insecta; order Diptera; family Drosophilidae; genus Drosophila; species Drosophila seguyi. The sequence continues at coordinate 67,249 of VNJU01000703.1, forward strand.
GGATTGAAAAGAAACTGAAATTTATAATAATTTTTAAATAAATATTTCACACATAAAAAACAATTAAATCAAAAATATTTCCTTGAAGCAATAAGCTCAAAAAAGGCTTGGAAATAATATCATTTAACTACTCGTTATTTTCTCAATATTAATAAAAATATAAAATACAAAATTACATGAGATTTAATGTATATTAAAAACTGCAATAATCCTGCTAGTTCCTGCTAGTTCCTGCTCGATCCTGTCAGATCCTGCCATCCCTCACTGCAGCTGTTTTTTTTTTGCGCAATTTTTTTTTTATACATTTTTACGCTGCTGTTGTCGCCGCCGTTTTTGATTTGGGTCTCTTTCTTGCCACGCCTCGCAAGACTTGCCACTTATCCCGCCAGCCAGCCAGCCACTCACTATGCGCCACCTTAACCCTTTCCCGCCTTAACCCCAGCCGCCGCCCCCTCCCCCACATATGTCAGCCGGCATCAGGGGTTTTTTTCGCTCTGCTCCCTCTCTCTTTTTTTTTCCCGTTTTCTCTTTTTTTTGTTGCGTTTTATGTTGCTGAGCGAATGTGTCACACAGTTTTTAGTGTGTAAAGTGCAAACAATCAACGCAAGCGACTTTCAGCTGCTCCCCCTCTGGGCTCCTCATCCCTCTCTCTCCCCTATCCGTTTTCGTCACGCTTTTAGCTAAGCTCGGTCGCACTCCGCGTTGTTTCACTGTGCTCCATTCCCATACTCCCCTTCCAGGGCCACTCCCATGGCCACTCCCATCGACATCCCATCCTCAGCAACTGCATCTGGATGCTTGTCAAACGCCGGCAGCATTTTTTCCAGCTTGTTTCTGTCACTATTACATTTCATATTTCCACGCCGCGCTGTTGTTGTCCAGCTTAGAACTGAAATTCAACACTTTGGCAGCTGCATTCCCCAAAGCCCCCAATACCCCCGAAAACCCCCCGGCCCCCGCAGCCCCTGGTCGTGGCCACCTCCTGCTAACATTTTGCTTAGTTTGCGCTGGGCTGCCAAATTCTTTCCCTTCTTTTTTTCTCCCCGAGATCCCTCTTCATATTGAGTGGGTTAGCTGCAACTAGTAGGGCTCACTTTACAGGGGAAAGGCACCACCCTTCGCTTACAGTCACGCAGTAAAAAAAAAAAGAGGGAGACTTTTGCTATTAGTTCACCAATAAAAAACACCAGCGAAAAATTCAGCAGTTCATCAGTACAAATTAAGCAATTTTTAATAAGGATAAAAGAAGTCCTTGCTGAAATTGTAACAATTAAAAACACAACTTCAAGTTTACCAAATTAAATAAGAAATATAAAAATTAAAACTCATCAAGAATATTTATCAAATAAATTGGAATAGTTAAAGTTCACCAATATAAAAAATAAAACACCAACGAATGTTTATCAACAAAAAAGCATATTTAAAAATATGTAAATATACAAAAATATAAATATAAAAAATAAATACAATAAATTTATAATTATTTTGGAGAAATCTCATTTTAAAAATTCACCAATGAAAATCAGCAAATCACAAAAATAAAAATAAACGCATTCACCAATAAATATTTATCAAAGAAAATTAGTTTGAGATTTCATCAATACGAGATAAATATAATACCAACAAATTCTTATTTATCAACCAATTTGTCTTTAAAATTACATACATTTAAAATTACTTTGCAAAAATAATTACTTAAAAATTCACCAATGAAAATCAGCAAAAAAAAAACAATAAAAATAAAGCAATACAAGTTCACTAAAAAAATTAATCAAATATAAAAATAATTATAATAACTCACCAACAAATTTCCACTAAATAATATTGAAAATTCAACAAATATTTTAATATAAAAATTAACACCAACAAAAAGCCCAAAACACAACAATTAAAAATTTACTTATTCCTAGTTCCTAAAAAAATATATATAATCAATAAATATTCATTTATTTTAATTAGGTAAGTCAAAGTTCAACAGTAAAAATTAAGTCCTATAATTTTAACCATTAAAACTCACTTAAAAACTTTTCCTTTAATCAAAATTCACCAACAAATATTCACCAATGTTAAAATTTACCTCAATTAAACCCAAAGTCCTGCTACAATGTTTAAGTTTCATCCATGAAATCCTTGCACAGTGTAAAGTCAACCTCTGATTCAATTCACCGATGCAAATTCGTCGAGGAAAATGCCTCATTCCAGCGCCCAAGCAGCTTGATGCAACCAAAACAGGATATTACTGAGGCAAAGGCCAGTGAGGCAAAGGCGGAGGCGGGGGCGGGGGCGGAGTCCAAAGTCCGGATTGCAGAGTCCGGAGTCTGCATCAACACCTGCCAGCTGCAGTTATCAATGGCTGGATACCGAATCCAAATCGAATTTCGATGGCGATTGCGATACCATTGGAAGGCAGCAGCAGCAGCAGGCGAGTCTCAAGTGCCGGAGCCACAAGGACATGCCGGTTGCTCATTTCATTGTTGGACTGTCTCCCCCTTTAAATGACAGATTTATATGGTATGCACAGGCTGCAGCTACAACAAACAAACAAACAAACAAGCAGGCAAACAAATAAGCAAAGGACAATGGCAACTGCAAGTCCGAGTCGGAGTCGAAATCGGAGTCGGAGTCCTGCGGGGCGCGGAGACTGCAAGCGCAGTCCTTGTCCGAGTGAATGACATGTCCAGCCAGGACATTGGTATGCACAAGCAGTAAGGACAGAACCAGGACCAGAACCAGCACAGGACTCATAAAAGAAGAAGGAGAGACGGAGTGGAGTGCACAATCGTAATCCCAAAACATATACTTAGAAGTGCGCTTAAGCCAAGGATACACATTTGGGGGGAGGGGGGCAGGGATGCGGACAACAATAAACAGGAAACAAACGAGCAAACGAAGTCTTCTGTAAGAGTTGGAGTCGGAGTCGGAGTCAGTGGCAACATAAACCGAATAAAAAATAATTAAGCCACTGTTGACGCACTTTTTTTTGGCACGCCAAACACGTGACAGGGCTGCACAGGGAGGCCCCAAAGGATCTAAGCCGGAAGGAGCCATGCTACTATTTTCGGAGCGTTAAAATTCCGGAGAGCTGTTTACAGGACACCAAAGCAAAGGGGGGAAATTAAACTGGAATTTAGCTCAGGACATGAGCACAACAAAATATATCTGGTTGGGGGAGTATCCTGCAGATGGTACTTACACTTTTGTACTTGTCTTTATAGTTATCTTTAATTTAAGACTTTTATAAATTTGTACTATATACTTAACTCCTCGATTTCGCTTACATTAACCTTTCAATGATCTCCTTTGACCTTTTAAGCCAGACACGAGTTCAGCTGTCTCCCTTCGCTGCTCTCTCAATTATGCATTCATCGGATCTTCTTTTCATATTTCCCCCCATTTTCCATTTCCACCATTTTCCTCCATTTCCCCCTTATACCCCCCCTTTCTGTCCAGTTTTGTGACCCACTTCCGGGGGCCCAGTTAGCAGCCAAATGAACCAACATGGCGCTCCGACTGACGCTGATGACCGCCAGCCATTTGCCGTTTTAGTTGTTTTTCCCGCCCCGTCCGACGCCATTTTCCGACCCCTAATGAATATGAAGAGAAGTTTGCTGCATAATTTACAGGGGGGGAAGGAAAGGGGGGCAGCTGCATTGAATGACATGCATTTCGGTGATCACCCTCAGCTGGTCATAAAAAAAACGAGGAGAACAACAAAAAAACGAGAAACAGAGACAGAGACAGAGAACAGCACACGCACAGGCACACGCACACGCACACGCACAGCTTAACCAAGACAAATGACAAGGAAATGTGTCAAAAGCGAAGGACATCAGCGGAAACGAGGAAAGGGGGTCAGTGGCACCGCCATCGAAAAGGACGAGGGCCAAAAATTCGGGAAGTGTGCAATGACAAAAAGGCAACTGATTAAAGTTGCTGATTGAATGGCACGAGGCTAGGAACACTCACCAACGCACACACGCAAAAACTGGGAGAAAAAGGGGGTTAAAATAAATTATAAATAAATTTTTAAATTATTTTTTAATAGGAATATTAACCAAATAGGAAAATAAATAAAAGCAGAATGAAACAATACTTTAAACAAGACTTTAGGTAGTTTCTTGATTTAAGTATTTATTTGGGCAACATTTTTTAATTTATTTGGTTAGGTAGAAGCTCTTAAATGTTACCTATTTAATTAATTAGTTTGTAAAATTACTTTTGTAATTTTTTACAAGCAAATTAAGCTTAATTTTATTAACTAATTCATATAAAAGGCAAGACAACAAGCAAGTTGCACACTTTACTCATTTCGGTAGTTCTTCTCCCACATAAATTTGATTTTAACATTTTCCCTTAACCTTTTTCACTCTCCCAAATTCATGGAGTTATTTCTCGCAGTGCAGTTTGTGTTGCCCATAAATAAGTAAATGCAAAAGTCAGAAACTTGACAGGGCCCGGGCAGGGCAACGAAACGAGGCGCACGTCACTGACTGCGGATGAAGGACGAAGGCCACGAGGTGGCACGGGACCCCGATACACACTCAGGACACACACACACATACACACACACATTTGTCAGGCAAACGGCAAAACGGCAAAAGATGTTTGACGCTTTGACAGCTCTGTGGCAGCGCCAGTGACAGCCGCTGAGGTAGACAACGCACAAAAATCAAACAAGAAATATGCGCGTCGATTCGGCGCTTTCGTCGGGAGGATCAGGAGCACGACCTGGCTGCAAATGGAAATGGAACGTCATCTTCAATGGGACATTTCCACTTTGTCAGCCATCATCGTACTTGTCGTCGCCGTCGCCGCCGCCCGTCATCGTCAATGGTCGGTCGCTGAGGGACTGCCTCCTTCCCGCCCTGACGACGCGGAGCAGGTCCTGCGTCCTGGCTTGCTTCCCCCCTAAGCAGTGGTTGCAAGCAGCGCCCCTTTCCTCTCCATTTTATTTTTTATATATGTATGTATTTTTTTGACTACAACACCCACCTCTAACCCCACAACGAGTCTTTCAAATATATTTCACTGCACGTCCTCCTGCCACTTAGGAGCGCTTTTCGGTTATTTTTAATATGAGTACGTGACTTTTTTACCCTGCCACTTGCCAGGTTGGGGTGAAGGTCGGGGGCTTGGAGGCTGGCTTTTCTCTGTGGCTTAAATCGGCTTAATTGAATGCAAAGACCCGCAAAGCCTAATCAATCAAGGGGGGCAACTCGAACAGGGGGCTCTTTATGCAGGGAGGCGATAGAAGAAGTCGTAGGAGATTTACAATTTAAATATTTATAAATATATATACATAAATATATAAATTTGTAACAGCAGCTATTGCTCTTAATTAAAAAGTTAGTTTTTAGTTTACTTACTGCCGCTTACATCATAAAAATTGAAAAAAAAAAATTGGCCAAAAATTTAAAATTGAAGTTTGAATGCAGAAAATTTCTCCTTGAAAAACCAAGAAGAAAAACCAAACCAGACCAAAATCGGTTGAGTTTGAGCCAAGTTATGATCAAAAAACCATAAAAGGTCTTAAGTAAAAAATGTTACCCATTTTTTCAAAAAACAATAAGGGGTCATCAAAATTTAAAAAAAAATTGGCCAAAAATTAGATATTGGGAAGATGAAGCAGATCTCACTCAGTGGCTGCAAGAGTTGTTTACGTTCTTTGAAAGCGACTTCGCCTGCTATGGCTACGTGGCCGGATTTGGATTGTTTATATTGGAGTTAGAGAGACGGCGGATGCTGCCGCGCCTCTATTATAGATGCGAGGGAGAGAGAGAGATAGCGAGATAGATCGCGAGAGTGAGATAATTAATTGTTTCTTAATTAAAGTGAGTGGATTAAGTAACTGAAGAATTGGTTATATCGTCTTTATTCGATGGATCCCAGCTTAAGGCTTTATTCTCCTGACAAATCTTACTTGTGCAGCTCTTTGTTTACAAAAGTTTATCGGCTGCTTGGGATGTGACGTGTATCAGTAATTTGAGAGTAAGAGTGAGAGTGAGAGCGAGAGTGCCGCTCAGGCAGCGCCACTCACAGAGTGCAAGCATTGTTTACATACGTCATTTGAGAGCGGCTTCACCTGCTGCGGCTGCGTGTGGCTGACGTGGCCTTACATTGCTTGAGCGTGGCATAGCCTATATTCTCCATATCTCCATCTCCTTCTATCTAGCTAATCATCTATTATTGTGTTTATCTTTATTTTACTATATCTTCATCTCCTTCTAGCTATATTTGTTTCACTCTACTTTTGAAAGTATCTCTGTCTTTCTCTGTTGTCATATTTCTCTATCCCTCTCTCTCTATTTGTATCCTAACTCCGATGTAAACAATCCACATCCGGCCACGTAGCCATAACAGGCGAAGCCACTCTCAAATGATAAATGTAAACAATTTTGGCAATATCTGACCGCCACTCATTCCCCGAAAAATTTTGAGTGACTTGGGCGATGATCTGATGCGCAGCTCAGAGCGCATCGTCATTGAGTGCAAATAAAGCTCAGACGAGCTGCTGCACAGCTCTGAGCGCCGGAGACTGTAACTGGCGAGCGTAAAGTGGGAGAGCGAAGATGAGCAGACCTCACTCAATGACTGCAGGAGTTGTTTATGTTATTTGAGAGCGGCTTCGCCGGCTGCGGCTGCGTGTGGCTGACGTGGATTGTTTACATCATGGCTACGTGGCCGGATGTGGATTGTTTACATTGGAGTTAGAGGGAGATGGATACAAATAGAGGGACAGATTGATAGAGAGAGATGACAGCAGAGGATGGAAGAGAGACAGAGATACATCCAGAGAGAGAGGGAAGGAAATATAGCTAGAGTGAGATGAAGATAGAGTTAAATATAGGGCAACACAATAAGAGATGATTAGCTAGATAGAAGACGATGGAGATATGGAAAATATATAGGCGATCACACGCTGAACCAATATAAGCAATCCACATTCGGCCACGTAGCCATAATGTAAACAATCCACGTCAGCCATACGCAGCCGCAGCCGGCGAAGCCGCTCTCAAATAAAATAAACAATTCTGAGTGGCGCTCTTTGAGCGTCACTCTCACTCTCACTCTCAAATTGTTGGGACACGTCATCGCTCCCACACTTTTGTCAACAAAGATCTGCACAACTAAGATTTCCGTAACAAAAATAAAGTCTTAAGCTGAGATCCACCGGAATATATATGTATATATATATCTCCGACTTTCTCTATCCATTTCACTCTATCTCGCAGTCTTTTTCTGTCTCTATAGCTCCCACTCTAACTCTTTCCCTAGCGCTCTCTCTCTCACTCTCGCGATCTATCTCGCTCGCGCTCGCTCCCTCCCCCGCAGCTATAAATAGAGGCACCTCGCCGCAGCCTCCGCAGTCTGTGCTCGCGCTTTCACCCGTTCGTGCGCCACGTCATCGCTTGTTTATCATCGTCCGATAGTTATCGCGTGTTTATAGTGTTAATAATCGCGTGTGTAAAACTGTGATTATGACCTCGGAAAATACTTAATCACCGGAAATACTTAATCACCGATATCTGGACCAAGTCTTGCGATGAAAAAGAACCAAGTGTCATCTACTGCGGGTAAGTCCGAACCAAACTTTTATCCTATATCCTATTTGCATAAAGGTGATGGCTCCGATCGGCACTTGCCGATCGGCAAGGTAACAATTGTGTATAAACTAAAAGCTAACTTATTAATTAAGGCAGCAAATTTACATATTGAACTTATGGACTACATTTGGGTTATGATATTGGTTTTATGCGGGATTTTGGGAGAATTTTGTTTGAGTTGGGTGTTGGCTGTTGGGTTGGCTAGGAGTTCGATTGGGTTTTCGATGTTTTGTCTTCCCGAAGTGGGCTTACTTTCTTCTTTCAAATTTAAAAACTTGCTAGCTCGCACCTTTGTTGTTCTTTTTAAATTGTCGCAAATTAAAGTCAAGCAGGCTTAAGTTAGGCAAAATAAAGCTGAGAGCCTCCCTCAACTTATGAGCTTAATCATTTGTCGAGTGGATCCATCTCATAATACCTATCCTCTGTATCCGTGGGATCTCTGCCAAGACTTACAGGCGAGTTATGCCACTTAAATCCCCACAAATGGCAAAAGAGGTAAAAAGGGAATTGCTTCTTTAAGCCGGAATGCTGACCTCTCTCCCTCTTTCTGACCTGCGGACCAGCGGCTAAGGAAGGGGGTATATGTATACCCTTCCCCTTGGCCCCCGCGAGGCCATGGCTCCTCTGAAATTTTGGCAGCCACATAAACACACACACACACACACACACAGACGCAGGACACACAGACACCGATGCAGACGTAAAGTACAAATGTGCCAAATGATAACATTTTTGGGGGCGCCACCCCCTGGAAGCTATAGCCTCCCACCCAAGGCAGCCCTCGTCGTAGCTCACGGCTCCTGGCATGGCCCCACAAAAGTCGTATCTGCATCCTGGTCCTAATACTCGTGTGTTGAAATCACCATATGTGCGAGCACTGGGCGAAAAATTATGTGATGTTTGGGAACAAAAATTAAATGCCTTTAAATTTAATTTCATTTTAAATTTGGGTATTTTTTATTATATTTTTGTATATTGCAGCTTTTTCTGGTAGTTTTTATTGGTTTTTACAACTGTTTTTAATTAAAAATTTAGCGGGTCACACTTAAAAAAATAATATCTTGAAAAAAAAACAAATTAAAACATTTTAAATTTATTTTTATTTAATTTAGGTATATTTTGATTTTTTTTATATTCCATTTCCAGCATTTTTTAGTATTAAGAATTTGTTTTTATGACTTTTTTGTAACAAGAAAAAAACTAAAAAAAAATAAAACTTGCCTCACAATAAAAAAACGTTTTATTTAAGTTAAAATATATATAAATGGTCTCAAAAAACATATATATATTATATTTAAAAATTAAATATTTATTATTTAATTTAAATTAAATAAATTTAATTAAATAAGCAGCTTATGCTTATTTATAAAATATACTTTCTTTTTTTTTTTTTGCTTTATACCGTATTTTTCTTCGAGTGTCCCTGCGCCTTTTCGCTTCTTGGCACAAAATTTAACCAACTGCTCGGCGTTCTCGGTTTCGGTGCGTGTGCCTGCCCCGTATTGCATTCCTTGGATGCTCATTTGCCCCGTTTTCACTGCGCTTTTACTGCCACCCTCCCACCCTCCCACACACACACACACACCAGCACACACCCACACACATACCCTCTACGAGGAAAAAGAGATTTTTCTGTTGCTGTTGATGCGATTTTATGTATTTCCATGATGCGCTTATTCGACTTGGGCATTATCCTGGCGAAGCCACGCAGCGCTTTCCATGCATACAAATTGCTAAATTATTTAAGCAGCGACAACGGCAGCCGCCCGCCCAGAAAGTGGCCGGGAAAGTCGTCGTCGTCGGCGTAGGAAAAGCTGGCGCGACGGGGGGGGAAAAGCCGAGGCCAGAGGAGGGAAGGTGCTGCTATTAGTACCAAGTTGTCCTGGCCGGTAAGTCCCGATGGTCAGCAAAGCGGGAGCAGGAGGGAGGTGCGGTGGTGGGACTTTAGGAGAGTTTGCAGGATGAGAAGCTTAAGGCCGGGCACGTATGCGTGTGTGTGTGAGAGTGCGGTGTGCTCTGTGTGTGTGTGTGTGTGCGGCCGAGTCCAATAATAAATAAGTGGCCAAAAGCATAGCATACTTTTGTGCGCCGTTAAACTTTCTGCGTAAATTCAGCGTTCATCATGGCTAACTTCGTTTCCTTTTTGACCACCAAACAGGCCCCTGCCCCTGCCCCGCCCCCTGCAAAGCCATTGCCAGTTGCCATTACATTACATACAATTGCTGTCTGCCGACCAGGAGGCACTGAGAGAAAAGAGAATAGAATAGAGCAAATTTATCAACTTTTTATTTATGTTTTTAATAAAAATTCGAATAAATTCAGAATTATTTTTAAAATTAACTATTTTAAATAATTAAAACTACCTAAAAATATAGTTAAAAATCTTTACATAATTCCACTTAATTTTCATTCCCTTTGAACACTTTTTTTTCGCTCACTGCACCCTCTGGTGAGCAACGTGGCTCTGCCTCTAGCGGCTTTCTGTGTGTGTGTGGTCACGTGGGCCAGTGGTCACTGTACCGGCGACACCATACGCATTCAATTCAATTTAAAATTCATGGCATTAACTTTAACTTCAACTTAAGTCCCGCCGCATGCAACTTGATAAAATGTCTGCAGAAAAACCGAAAAGAAGGGGAAGAAAATGGAAAATGGGGAGAAAAGCCAAAGGTGGGGGGGTGAAACAGGAAATAGGGAGTTGGGAGATGCGAGACAGAGGCGTGGTCACTGCACTGAGGGCTTTTAACTTAGTTTTTGTGTGTCTGTGTGTGTGTGCGAGTGCAAAGTGTTTCCTTTTATGCTGTGGTCCTTCGTTTCATAATTTGATTGCATACTTTTTCGGGCTGCCCATTAACACGATACGTACGAGTGTGTGTGTGCCAGTGTGTGTGTGTACGTGCGTGCTTTTAGCCAGCTAATTGCGGCCAATTGGCCAGAAAACAAAACCACCGCAGAAATTGCACAAAAATTGCACAGAAAATTGCTAACTAAAATTGCAGCAACATGGACAGCATCATGTTCTATGCTTAACTCAACCAGAAAAGGGACAAACCCAAAAATATATATAATATATATATATATTCACAAAATGCCGCAGACCCCAAAAACTACAACTAAAAAAACAAAACAGCAACAAAAAATCGGACAGAGGAAGCATATACAGTTATATTTATGCTAACTAGTTTGAAGCAATGGCAGCTGCATAAACAATTTCCCTTGCAACAACGACTCGTCGTCGTCGTCGCTGCCCCGAAAAACTTTCGTGGACCAACTCGGTATTTCGGTAATTAAACTACACATATAGCAGAGGGACGGAACGGAGGGAGAGGGGGATGAAGAACAAAAAAGGACACAAAAACATTGATTGTTCTTAATTGCGAAATGGCTGGTTGATAAACTCAATCGATTCCCCACCATTATAGCCCTCAATCGGACATTAATGAATGGCTTAAATGGAGCGAATGTTTTTGAGCGGAACAGATCCATTGGCCAATTAGGGATTTCAGTTTTCTATTGTTTTTAGGGGGAAATCCGCTAAAACTTGATGCCAGAGTTTGTTTTCCTTTTTAGTAAATATTTTTGTTAAATTTACATAAAGTTTAGAGGGAAATTGGTAACATTTTAATTAACTAAATTATAAAAAACAGGAACATGTGCTTGATAAATACGTTTATTTATTTAAAGTTTCTTACATACATTTTATAAATATTTTTAAACTCATTTTCTGAGCTTTTTAAACAATCTAAAAAATATTCGACTTATATTTAGGTCTTAGATATTATTAAAAATTGTTTATAATATTTTTATACAATTTAATTTAAGGCAATATATAGTTATGGCATATACCTCTTTCCCAATATTTACTAATATTTTTTATTTATTTATTTTATTTTATTTATTATTTTTTTTAATTTACTTAATTTTTTTCAAGCGTCCCTTAAGCTCAAGTTCCCTTCCAAAATGATCCCTTTTAATCCTTAATCGTTTTGCATTTAAAATGCAACACCTCATTGGTCTCCGGCTGCCACAATAAAATGGCTTCGCATATTAATACGAATTGATTTGAAAGTGGAAACTGTTGCAAGTTTAATAAGGCAATCATGCTGCAATATGCATGAGCCGCAAAAAGGCGCACAATCAATCAGTTAATTGAATAGACACACAGAAAGATCCTTTTGGCTGGCAGTAATTTTAGCCCAATTAACCGGCTTAGAGGCATTCTGGCTTACTCTCTCTCTCTCGCTTTTGAGTTTATTTTCCCAGCCGATGGCTTGGCCCCGAGGACAGGGCGAAATATGAATATAAATAAGGTTCGGCAGCGGCCATTCGCGAGTGCGCTTTGGCAGTTTGAGCCAACTTTATGGCCCTCCGTTGGCCACGTTAGCCACTTGAGGCCTTCAAAAGAGCTTGCAACTTCAAATCACGTCGCTTTATTAGTTCAACGTCGACTTGGGGTCCCCAGATCCCAGACAGACAGACAGAGAGACAGAGCTTTTTTACGAAACCGAGGGAGACCGAGGGAAACCGGGAATCTGGAAATCTGGGAATCTAAAATCTAAAATCCGAAATCCGGCATCCAGAATCCGGATTTTAGCATCCAAAATGCGGCATCCAGGGGGCGTTGACTCTCACCTATTGACGTTTATTGAATCAAAACCGTTTTCAGGCGAGTTCGATTCGCCGCCGCTTTGGTTTTAGTTCAGTTCGCTTCACTAGCTCCCCGGCTGCTCTGCTCCTCTGGTTTTCTGCTTTTCTGGTTTGCTTTGTTGCGGCGCCATAAAAAACGTGCAACCATTGGGGGGGAGCAGTGCCTGCACTGACAGAAATTACACCTAAAAATCAGAACAAGTTTGGAGTTTTTTGAAGGAAATACTAAGAAATTCGTTGGTTAAAAAGGGTTTAATATTTTTTATTTGCAAAGAAATCTTTTCTAAACAAATTTCCCCCTAACTAATTATAATAAGCAACTCAAATTTCTCTTGGTTTCAAAATAAAACTGCAGGCAAAATGTTGGAGAAAAAAAACATGGAAAAACAAAAGAGATTTCCCCACGGAGCCTGAGCTCAGCTCAGCAAACTGCTAAGCCTTTCAGCTCCATCGTATGCCCACATTCACAGCCACAGCTATAGCCACATCCCTATCCACATCTACATCCACATCCACATCCAAACAGCCGGCAAACATTTCAAATCGGCGGGTCATGATTCAAGCACTCAGTCAGCTGTATTTTATTGAATTAGGGCGGAGCTCTCCCGTACTTCGTACTCTCGGTTCGATCGGGGATCGGGAGTGCTCGAGGACGGCTACAACAAATGCGACGCCTGGGGCCCAGTGAGTGGGGAGAGCACTGCCAGCTTTGGTCCTTTGTTGCCACGCCCCCGCCGCCCCCTTCTTTCCCCAATAACTTCATAAATCAAAGCGTTTGCTCAGTCATTTTTAGAATTTGTTTGTTCTGCGAACTGCAATGCAAACGAATCCCCGGCCAACGCAACACTCGTATGAGAATGTGAAAACCCCGAACGCTACCAGATTTTTGTATACCACCCGCCCGCACATTTTGCCCCCCTCCCCTCCCCCGGAACCCTTTGCCCAGCCTTTGCTTTGTTTTTTTTTCTTTTGCATTTTCCATAGATTTTTTGCTGTGACTCCTGGGAGATGCGGTACTCTCCAGCTTAGGTGTGTTTTGTTTTTTTATGGCTTTATTTAATCCTTTAAAATTAAAAAAAAAAATTAATAGTTGTTAAATTATAAGTTTTTTAGTAAGTTTGTATTTGGTTTTTATATTAGAAGTAATTTTTCTAATTTAAATAAATTTTAGTTTCTTTGAAAAACTGCTTAAACTCTAAATGTAAAGCTCCTGCTTGCAGTATTGGTGAATTGGTGTAATATTAAAATGTTGCATACTTTTCGCCTGTCTACATAAAGGTTTACAAGTTGCAAATTTACAATTTACAATTAATAAGTACTCCTTGGTCGACTTCTTTCATTTACAAACTTACCTCTCTGATGCACTCTCTGCTCTTAGTTCTGTCCCAATTGTTGTTGTTGTAATTGCTCTGGTTGTGTGTGAGTGTGTGTGGCAGTTTTTTTTTTTTATCCCCCAGTTTTTGTTGTGCTTTTGTTTGGTTTTTTTTTTTTTTTTTGTTTTCGCCTTCTACCTTTGGCTGGAATGTTTGCCTGGCTGTTTGCTAGATGTTCGTTTGCTGCTTTCCTTGGCATTTCCCATTCGCCGTTTCCCCATTTTTGCGCATTTCCCTTTCCTTTTTTTTTGCTTTTTTCAGTGATTTAAATTACAATTGTGGGCAGCAGCAGCAGCAGAGTCTGTTCATCGATGTGTCGCCTGTGACATTGTCATTTGTTTAAGCTTTATTAATGGTTTTTCTGGCTTTGTGTGCACAGCGGTGGGAGGAGGGTAGCACCACCACCCATCCCCCTTAAAAAGTAGGCGAAATGTGGCTAAAGCTGCTGCCTGGGGGAGGCGAAAAGTAGGCAACACTTTTTGTCCTCGCCGAGTGCTCTCTAATTAGTGCTTGTTTACGGGGGCTGAGAACTCTTGACAGCCGGCGCCAGCGCCTTCAAGTATGCAGCAAGTTTTGCAAAATACGATTTGCATATTAAACCGAAAGCGGGGGGGCCAAGCAGGGGGGTGGGGGGGTAGAACCTGGAGCAAACTCATTGAAATTGAACGGAAATTTTGCCGCCCAAGTTGAGCGAAAGTTGGTACAACTTTCCCATTTTTTTTTCCTTGTTTTTCATGTTTATGGATTATTTTTTTTTTGTTCTTATTTTTCCTGCTGTTGTTCCGCTAGCCACTCTTGCCTTTATTCCGTATTGCCCCGTTGTTTAGCTTCGTTCGCTTTCTATTTGCAGATTATATTTTAGCCCGTCTCCGTCTCCGTCTCCGCCTTTATCCCGCATTTTATTTACACGCTCGCTTTGACTTGCTTGTGGAACAATGAATGTCACTTTGGTCTAGACCCCAGACATGGCCCTCGGCGTTGCGGTTCCAGCGAGTTCCTTTTTCCGTCGCCGGGTTTTTCCCTTCCGAAAGAAGAAAAGGTATAACCGATTTGGTTATACGCTTTCCAGAGGTCATAACTCAAGGAGCCGCAGCAGGTTAGAGTCTTATTTGTGGTTTTAATTGGGTTTCATATTGATTTCTAATTTTTACTAGACTTTCTGTAAGCTTAGAACAAAGGTTAGGGTCTTTATTTATAATTTTAAGCTTGATAAATTAGTTTAAAAATTAATTGGGCTTTGGAATTCAACTTTTTCCATTTAAAGTATTATTTGCTTACCTTTCAATAAATAAAACCATACACAAAACATTATTTTTCACAGCACAAAACCTATTTATAGATTTTTTGAAGTTCATATTTTTAACTAAACTAAACTAAACTCGAAACTTGATACATCTTTCTATCTATATTTATGTACATATATATTTATGTATTTATATTTATGTTTCCATATTTTCCCTTCCACTTTCCGCTTATAACTGAGTAAACCTGTTGCCTCCGTCCCACTCTCTTTTTTTTATTGGGTAGAGCAATCGCCTCAAATATTTTTCGTGTGTAACTTTAGTTTGTTCCACAGTATGTGACCCTGCCCCGCGGGGGGCGGCACACACACGTGAAACGGGGTAAGCTTATAAGTTTATAAAGTTGCGGATGGACGCACGTGTCGTCGCTGGGTTTGCTTTTTTTTCGAAAAGCCTCAACTCAACTCAACTGGCCTTAACTTTTGTGTGCCATCGATGCGGCGCGCTGACCTTTTGTTGTTTGACTGTGACCCCTGCTGACCACTCTCGTTTCCGGTTCGGGATTACATTTTTGCAACTCAAAAAGAAAGGGGGGTGACCTTCTCTCTCTCCTCTCTCCCTCATCTCTCCCTCTCTCATCTCCCTCTCTTTGTGTCCTCGCAAGCGGACTTATCGCATTACGCATACGCACTGTGGGCCCATCAATACGTCCTATTTATGGTCGTTTTACAAAGCCAAAGCGTTAATTAAGCTGCTTGTTACTCCTGTGGCCATAGCGTGTGTGTGTGTGTGTGTTCGTGTGTTATTCAATCGATTATTCATCGGTTATGGTAATGGCCAAAATCACTAGCCACAGCGCACAAAACACAGCACAAATCCCCCAATAAGTGCCTGTAATTGCAGTTAACAACAAACTTTTTAATACGAGTTTCCTGGGCTTAGTTTAATTGAAGCCTAAAAACTTTTGTGATAAATATAAAAATATTATGCAGTAAGGCTAATATATATATGTTTGTAATATGATTTATAAAGCCAGTTTATATATCTTTATATATTTTAATTCCTTTCTTAACACTTTTAAACATTATTATTTGAGCAGTAAATATCGATAGTCAGTTGTGTTATGGCCTGGTTAATTACTCCTTTGGGCTCAACCTGAGCCTGCATCCTGTGTTAAGCAAACAATAATGATGATGATGATGATGATGATGATGGTGATGATGATGGTCCCTCACCCTCTCGTGCCACAGCGGGCTATTATGCAACGCATTTAACTAATAATCTCAGCCGGTTGCCTTCGTGGCCTTCTGCTTGTTGTTCCTGGCCCAAGTGCAGCTCAGTGCGGCTTACTTGGGGTTTTCATCTCCTAACCCCAAGCAGGTCCTGTTCCTAGGCAACACGCCCACCGCCTCCTAAGTCCTTTTTGCTTTTACTTTGCCCGTTCCTTGGGGTCTGGGCCTCGCACAATGAAAATCGCTGAAATGCCTTGCCAATTTTATAAACAACAATGAACAGGCAAGTGTCGTTGGTGTCGGCGTTGGTGCCAATAGCACGGGGGGAAGCGAGGCACTTCCTCCTCCATGGCTCCATGCTGCTATGGCTCGGTCTCACATTTTCTGCATTATTCTGCTTGTTAAACAGCTGACGATGGTGATGGTGATGGTGGTGGTGGTGGTGATGGTAGCCTTTGACTGGCAACGCCAAAAACTACCAAAATACAACAACAAAAGGATCTCTCACTCAAAAAAAAAAGCACCGAGGAATGCAGAAACAAAAAAAAAAAAATAATGGCTTGACTTTCAATTGCACAATGACAACAACAATAACAGCAGCAGCAGCAAGAGCAGGCTCAGGATCAGAAGCAGCAGGAGGACAAGCCACCACCATTGGCAATCAACAAACAACGGCAGCAACGCCGACGACAACAATAAAAGGCACAACGAGTGCGAGGCAGCAGGCGGCAGGCAGCAGGTCCTGTGGCGGGGACATCAAAATCAATTCAAGTACGGAAACGGCTGCAGTTGTACAGTTGAGCGGCCTGGACACACAGAGCCTGAAAAAGTGACGGCAAAAAGGAAAAAAGCCACTCCAGCCAAGGGAAAACAAACACTGAACTTGGAAATTTGAAATTAATTAATCGAAAAGCGAAGATAAATTACGTGGAAAACATTATAATAAAGAAAAAGTAAAGCCAAACAATTTTAATCTATTAAATATCTGAGAAATATTTTAATAAGTGATCATAAGCTCCCATATCTCATATATTTATATAGTTTGCATATCTTTAAATACCTTATTTATCCTTCGAAAATTCTCCGCAATTTCCCACTTCCTTTCGCTCAGTGCTCAGAAGTTATTCCCGGAAAGGATTCCCATTGTTTCAACCGGGTTTTGCAGTGGTTGTTTTGCCGCTGAGCGGCTGGCTCTGCAGAATATGCATCGATATAAATGAATTGGTTTGCAGTTGGACAAAAAAAAAAAAAAGGATGGACACGGGCAAATCCAGGGGCAGCGACAAAGGATACCGAAGGATGCAACCGCAGGCCATGAAACCCACTTTGCCAGCAAACACACAAAACATTTTTGAATTTAGATCGTGCACTAAAACGGCAAAGTTTAAATTATTATCATCATTTTAGAGTACTGAAAGTCAGCATTTTTATTTTCAAATATTTTTTCAATCAAAAATAAGCCTTGGAAATGATTATGAGCATCCTGCAGGGCTGCAGCTCATTCCCAAACCCGATCAGGTTTTAGGGGTTCCCAAAAAAGGAAATCAATTCAAATTAGATGAAAATTATAGTTGAAATTGCTGGGAGGCCATCCTAGCAATCCTCCATCCCTCCAACCCTGCTCCTTCTATCCTTTCATCCTTGCTTTGCTCTCTCTCTGCCTCCCCCCTTCCCTCTTGACCAATCTGATTAACACTTTCCAGCGAGGGGCAGATAAAGAAATCGATTTGCCAACACCCACGTAATCAGGGTGGCCGGAATCGGAATCGGAATCGGAATAGGAATAGGAATCGAATCGGAAGCGAGGCGGAGGAGGGAAGGGGAAGGGTATGGAGTGGATAGCGGATGACTCGCTGACCACCAGTTGCCCATTTGGTGGCCACGAACTGATTACAGTCTAATAAGTATGCGTGGGGCGTGACCGAGGGCCCTTTGTTAATAGGTCTCCAAAGGGTCACTCGCATACACACGCATACACACGCACACTCGCACACTCGCATTGCGGTCGTAAACGGGGGTCGGAATGCGGGGGGAAAGTCCAACAGGGAATTCAAATTGAAGGCCACAAAACGAAATCTTAACAATAAAATGAGTTCAAAAGTTACGCATCAAGCAAGCAGCAAGCAGCAACAGCAACAACAATACAAATGGCAGTTCACACACACACACGCTAAGCATAAAGAGGCACTGG
Source organism: Drosophila seguyi (assembly GCA_008042675.1). Lineage (NCBI taxonomy): Eukaryota > Metazoa > Arthropoda > Insecta > Diptera > Drosophilidae > Drosophila > Drosophila seguyi. Next base: position 85,537 of record VNJU01000703.1, read on the forward strand.
GGGAAATATTTAGGGAATTAACTAGGCATCTTTGAAATAATATTAAATGATTCAATAACAAAGTAATTATTAAATTAATAATAATAACTTAAATTCAGCTACTACAGCTTTAAAATTAAATGTTAGTTCACCATCAAATTTACCTAAAACTTTATTATAAATATTAGCAAAAAATTCAACAACAATTTCACCAATGAACTAATCAACGCAGCTATAAAATCAACAGTTAATGAACCAAGAAATTTACAAATAAAATCAAAAATTCTAAAGAAAGTTCTATAAGAGTTTCACCAAAAAAAATGAAATATAAATTTTAAAAGTAAATTTAAAAAATTCACCAACAATTTCACCACATTATGCACTTATAAATTAATCACAAACTGCATCTATAAATTCACCAGTAAATTAACCAAGAAAATAACAAATAGCATACAAAATTCTTAAGGAAGTTTTATAATAGTTTCCCCCCAAAATAAATGCTATATAAAACTTAAAAAATAGTATAAATAAAAATAATATAAAATATATAAATTCACCAACAAATTTAATATAAATTTCAACAATTCACCAATAACTAACCAATGAAATCAAAAAAAATATTAGTACTATTTTTAGTTAGTAGGGAAAAGTATTCTTAAGATATGCTTAAGATGCTGCAAAATAATTTCCAACAATAAGATTTTTTGTTATTAAATTCACCAACAAATTGAGAAATTTTGCTACATTCTAGTAATATTTTTTCTCTGTGAGCTTATACACTTTGTTGGCTCCCCATTTTGTTGTTTGGGTTAAAGTTTGGCATTTTGATTTTGATGTGTTCATTTGCACTTGTGTCCCCTCACTCCCACCGATGATAAATTAAATTTAAACTGATAATAAAAAAAACGAAATTTACGACGAGCCAATAAGACAGGGGGGGGAGTTGGCCTTGAGATTCTGCCCCTCGAAAAGAGGATGGTGTTCTTGGGAGCGAACCCTTCGGCCCTTCGCGCCGCCACACAAATAAATAATAACAAAGGGCCAAACAACACAGCCAACGGGAGCAACAACAACTGACAGCAAAGGAGCAGCATCGGCAGCAGCAGCATCGGCAACTTCAAGTCCTGACAAAAGGATGTGGCCAAGCAAGGTTAGCGGGGGCGGAAAGAGGGAGCAAAACCGAGATAAGGACAAGACAAGTGCAGTGCGAGATAAACTTAACAAACGAAGTCAACAGCAACCAGACAGGCATGGGGCTGGGGATTGCCCGCAATAAGAGCGAGGGGGGAGGCGGAAGGGCAAGAACAATGGCATTGACAATGTTTAGCACATGAGCGCAGGACGAGAGCCAGCAGCAGGACGAAGACGAGGAGCAGCAGCAGCAGCAGCAAGGCAAAATAAAAACAAGAAAGAAAGCTAACTTCGGCGTGCCGAAGTTTAAATACCCTTGCAGTAATTAGAAGAAGAAGAAGATGAAGAAGATGAAAAATGTTCTGACTTTTTCGCTTTCTCGGGTACTGTCATTAAATAAATGTTGCTGGCGAAAAATGTTGCAAGCAACAAAGGCAAACAGATATATATATTCCTATGGCAGCTATATGATATAGTGGTCCGATTTTGATAAAATTAAAACCGAAATTCTAAAATAATACCAAATGGTCAGATTTAAAATTTTATGCAAATATTTTAAAAATTGACTCAGTTATAATTTTTTTAATTAAAATTTACCGATCGTTCCTATGGCAGCTATATGATATAGTCGTCCGATCCGGCCGGTTCCGACTTATATAGTAGTGAGAGCATATAGAAGACTATCTGCAAAGTTTCATTCAGATAG
>VNJU01000709.1:0-10149 GCA_008042675.1 Drosophila seguyi
CGATGGAGCTGGCTTGCTGGGCATTGGGGGCAACCACCCTTCCCACCCTCTCAGGCTGGAAGTCCGGCAGAATGCCTTTCGCCCATTTTATAAGACCCGCTTGGTGTGGGTCTGCCTCCACAGCTGGGTTGGCACGGGAGAGGATGAAGGCCGCTCTTCTTCTCTCGTTGTAGAGCGTCCTCTTCCTCTGTTGCGGCCGGGCCGAGCTTCCTGGAGAGGGGTTACCTCTGGAGCCGCCTGCAGTCACGTCGAGGGGCATGCCCCCGATCACGCTGCTCGACGGGCCCATCGGTTCGCCCTTACCAGTAGCACTGGTCCCCGGATGGAGGCGCTCCTCCTTTTTATTCACTCGACCGCTGAGGGTCTTCGAGTTATTAGAGGGGGGTACACCCCCTTCCGCCTTTAAGGTTTGGCGATCACCTTTGTTTGTTTTTTTTGTTGATTTGCTTGGTTCATTTGATTCACACGAGTATGCTGGGATGGGGATGGTCCGCCACGGTAGAGCCCGCATACCGTGGTAAGCCTAGTTGAAACTGATGGGTCGGCCGGTCCACCAGAGTCCGCATATTAACGTCCAAGCACCCCCCGGACATGCATCCCTCGGCATATGCTATTCCACCTTGGATTGGGGTAATTTTTTGGGCAGGAGTTTTCTTCTCCCCGCCCGACTACCATTCGTCAGCATCCTCAGCAGAGACATGACCTACTGGGACCTGCTTCCAGCCGCCCTCACGGGGAGAGAATAGTCGCACTTCCAACGGTACGAACAGTTACGGCAGGTGATTTCTCGCCTGTTAGTCCCCCTGTCCGTCCGCTGGCTGACGGCCTTGCTCTGGAGTTGCTTCAACAGAAAAGGGATATGGTTTCATCACTATGTTTGAAAACCTAAATTCAGAGTCACCTTATATTAAAATAGGAGCTTGAACTCCATTAATGCATTTAGAAATTTCTTTTAGAATATTGCACTCACCAATTTCCTTTTTAAATTTCAGTTTTCGAATATTTTCGAGTCGTGGCTTCGACCGCAGCTCCCAACACTAATATATGAGAATCTGTAACTATTATTGAACTTAAATGCTGGTACTTCATTCTGTATAGAGGTAGAATTACCGAGAATTCACCAAGGCTAATAGTACTGTGGAGTACCAACCATTCTAGTTTCTGTAATCGACTGCATCCCCAGCTTTCGGATGCACCTCGATATGACACCCGTCTGTTTATAAATAAATTAATTAAATTATGAAAATCTTTTTATTTTAAATGACTTGCCCATTGCTCCAAAGCATTGTGAAAAACCAAGGTCTTCAAAACCTCTGACAGTTTCAGTGATCTTCTCTTGTAAGTAAGAAAATCTGGTGGTAAATACTTGGAAGACAACGAGAATGCCACCCTTTAGCAATAATTAATAAAAACACACGAATAGGTTATACTATACGAATGTGCTTGGTTTATTTGTAGACGCAGACTCACACTGGTTCCTAATGTATGGGGAGGGCGGCCAAAAATACTTCTAGTTGAGATACAGGCTTGAAACTTACCACAAAATTTTTGTAAATTTATAGTAAGATCATGTATAAAAATCGGGCGGATCGGACCACTATATCATATAGCTGTCATATGAACGATCGGCTGTGATAACAAGAAAAATAAACCAAAATAAATAAAGTGGTAGATTTCCGGTTTGAAACTTTTATTTTATAATTATTAGATTTCAATTAAAATTTTGAGGAAAGGGGCGTGGTTCATTCTGAGTACGCCCACCCACAGTAAGTAATTTGGTGTAATTCTATTATGTGAAAATAACAAAAATAACATATAAACAAAAAAACTTAAAAGTGGATAATCACATATTAATATAAATTTAAATTTAAACGAATAAATTTGTCCCATCTAAAAGATCAAATGCTGATTTTAATAAAACTGACTTCTTTGTGCACGGGACTTTTCTTTGGCCAGTAATAAATGGATCTGAGCTCAGAAGCAATCTATTTATCAAGTCCGTATTTGTAGCTTTGCGTGACGAGTGTGCTGCCTTCTGAACATTTTAATGTCCTTATTTTTTGATTCTGCAGCTTCTTCAGATAACTCCCCGATTGGCAAAAGTGCATAATTTATTACATCTGAAGCATGAACCAAAATTTTGTGTATTGAGGGTGGAAGATAGTACCAGGGATATAACTTAATAAGTTGTTTGGCAGTGTCAAGTGCAAATTCTCAAAATTTGTTTACATTGATCTTATAACAAATTGCTATACATTGCAGTAATGCTTTGCAGGGAAAATTTAACCTAAAAAAAAAAAGACGGCGTTAGTGTTTTGTAGAATACGCACACATCTGCAAATATCTGCACTTAAAATAAACTCTCTTATTACCTTAAGACACTCACAAATACTCTGAAAAAAAAAACAGAATGGGGGAATCGTGGGGGAACACAACTAAATCTTTAAGTAAACATAAAAAAGACGCACACAAAATGTACAAAAACAGGGTAAACTAAAATATTAATTTTAAAACAACTACAACACAAATTAGTACTTTTCAATTTAAGTACATAAAATAAATACCTTAAGCTTTAAGCCTAAATAAAACAAATTGATAAACTGTTCTATGTGGCTGAACTGATTGAAGTGCGCTCTTGCTGTGAAATTTTGGCAATACGTGCAATTGCGCTTTAAAAACGAACACGTGTTCACGTCTTCAATGCTATTTTTAGAAAGTCCCGTTAGATTTCCAGAAAAAACCGGTTTGCCATTAAAAAGTTTGGACATTTTAGAGCCAGTTTGTGTACTTTTTGTAATTTTATTTTTGAACGCATTTTTTTAATTTTGGCCTATGGAGGAAACCACTGTGGTACACCTATGCGCGCATGCCGAGGTGCTGGCGGTCTGCTCCGAACAATGACTTCACTGCAAAATTCCAAAGGAATCTTGCACACTATTGCCCTTGATACCCCAAAGAGGTTTGCTATTGACCGGTACTCTGCGGACGATCCCAAGGTGTACAATGCAATCCCGATTCGCATCTCCAAAGGTATACATCGACGAAACGGAGTATCTTTCTTCTCAAGATTCGGTAACCGTTCAACAACTATTTTGAATGCGTTTCTATTAACACGAAAATTTTCCTTAAAGAATTCGTCAGAGTTTTTGGCAACATCCTCTTCCCAAATTGACCCGAATCTTGGCTGATTTAAGTTTATATAATAAGCTATAATGATAACTCTTCATGAGTTCGCAAATTTGTTCTTACAAGAGTGCAAAAGCTGCAATGGGGCCCCAAGTTTTTTAGCTCCTCGAAATTGGCTGGCGAAATGACATGGTTTCTTTGTTTTTCTCGATTGCTGATAAAATCAAGCTTTCGTCGTTGTTCAAGTTGCTCATTTTTGTAAATTTTTTTTTAATTTTTCAGTATATGCTGACAGATGTCAAAACAGACGCAATAACGCAGTAGAAACACCCATTCTACGTTACTGCGTTTTGTTCGATATCGATAGGTAACGCACGATAGTGTGAAAAGACTATTAAGCTCGGTACTGTGACGAGATAAATTGGCTTTCAAAAAGTTCCGAGCGAAATCGTTATATATTTTGCTCGGAAACCAGTGTGACCAAATATTTTAAAGAAAAGGCGGAAAACGCGTAAAAGGAGTCAAACTGACACTTATGCACAGCTGTTTTATTTAAAAAAAACTTAATAAAATCAGATATTAAAATGAATTCAAGCCGTTTAGATATGGGAATAGTGCTAATGTACTATGCCGCTAAGGAGCTGAAGGCTAATAACCAGAGGCGCCACGGTCGTCGACGACCAATAACTGATTACTGGCGTAGGTGGAACATAAATGGAAGATTTGCAACTCTTTGCCAATGGCATTCCAGGCACTATTAACAAATATAGAATTAAAATGCCCCTTGTGAGCTTAATCCCATATTACGGGCATTGCCTCAACTGATTTGATTAAAGCTACTTTTTCCTCACGAGAAGAAAACCGTTCAATTCTAGACATTTTTGTTTCTTCTTCTTCTCCGTATCTAGCTTTCAAAATAATTAAATTCATTTATTTCGCTTCGAAATCACAGCTGATTTGTTTTCTGATCTGGCAACGTTTTTACCCGTTTCGCTCGCAATATTTATCTCATCACAGTACCCCAGAAAGCTAGCTTTCAGAAAATTTCTCTTTTTCTTCTTTTTGCTCCGTTTTTTTTATATGGAGTTTGACAGCTTTAAAAAAATTTATCTCGTCACAGTACCGAGCTTTAGGCACGAAACCAGAATGACCTTGTGTAACAGTCGACTGGGCAGCACGAAGCACGCGTTTTTTTTGGAAGAGGCCCGTGGGCCACGAAGCCCGGGACGGCCCGAGCCCACCTCTAGTCGGAAATATCTCCTTCACTGCGTTTTAAAATTCTGATTGAATTTTGTTGTGGCCACTTATTATCGATATATTGATATACCCCATATAGGCTATGGGATGCCACCCTTTCCGAAGAGAGCCGAATAAAGGTTCTTGACGGAATGGTTTAGAACTGAAACAACGGGTCTAGCGATAGGGAAAGATAAGGAAAGGGAGAAAAAAGAAAGAGAGAAGGTGGCGCGATAGATCAGTTAAATTGAACGGGCTACGCGGGCGAAAGAAAGTGCGCTGAAATATTTTGAAATTTTAAATATCGCGTGTGGCAGCAAATTGTTCAAAAATGGGAAAACAAGGATAACAGGAGCAAGGAGGGGGAAAAAAATACCTAGGACGATAAGCCGGATCGGGATAACCCAAAGGTGGGTGAACGCGGTCCGGAGGTGGAACGGGAGGACCAAACACGGTCCTCGCAGGACAAAATTGGCCAGGTCACAAAATTGGCCTGGCCCGAATTTTTCTAGGGGTTTCAAAAATTTTTCCGGAATTTTCCTCTGTTGGATTTGGCCTGGACTTTCTTGGTGGCCAACCATAATTCCATATTTTCCCTAACCCCAACGGGGGCGACACAGGCCTTTATTATATATATATATATGTGCCCATAAGATTCCGCCACTGCCCTCTTAAAACAATACTGGCCATACGTGAAGACCGACACGCCTTCCGAGTGGCGGCACCGGGAGCCATCAGGCTTTTTTTTTGTATTTTTAAGTTAAATAATTTTTTTTAAACATACATATACATCATTTTCACCGGATATTTATTCCAATTATTTATTTATTATTATTTCTTTCATTTCTTTTTATTTATTCAATTTTTTTATATTTTTTTATATTTCTTCGTTTGTTATTTATTTATTTTTATAATTGTGTCCACTTCATGCAGGGTAGTTGTTGTTGGTGAATTTTTGGTGATTTTGACCTCTTGAGAGCTCTTACGGGTAGGTTAAAGAAAATATTCGAAGGGATGTATTTAATTTAAACTAATGAAAAAATTGAGTATTTCACTCATTACACACACATTATAACACCTGCACAAGAACGTATAAAATAAAACGGAATGTCAGTAATAAACCTTAGTTAAAAAGAATAAATATGGAGCAAACATTTTGGTTTGGGAGAAGGGAGATGAACTGGAGAGATGAGTAGGTAATGGTGTGTGCTTAGGGAGATAGGGGCAGCTGCAGGGAAAGGGGCATGCAAGCAGACTGCACGGTAGGGAAGAATAAGCATGTGGCCTCCAGTACATCAGGAGGAGGGATAGTGTTTATGCTTTTTTTTTTTTTTGAGTGAGTGTAAAAAGTTGGTTTTTGTTTGTAAGTTTCAATGTAAACGCGCTGCGTAGGGTGTTGTACAACGTCGAGTTTCCAGATAAGAGCGGGTGACCGCTCGAGAGGTCTCTAGCCTGAAGGACGGACCCATGAATAAAAAATGGCTGCATGGTTTATATTGCGTTTGGTATTTGCTCCTGAAGCAACAGGGCGACATCAGCTGTTGTTAATTCCGAACTGAACTGCTGATTTCCGAACTGTGATAAGGGAACAATTTTTACAGTATGTGATATAAATCTGTGGTATAGCCATAATTAGGATTGGAATAGGATTAGATTTGTGTTTGGGCGGAAAAGCAGACGACTATGCCAAAGATTTTAATCCTGGCATATTGCGTTCAGCAAAAGGGGGGATTAACTGCGGCATTAAACAAATACAAAATTTGATTAATTCGCGCAGAGTAACAAACGGACGTCGGACAGTACAAATTAAATTAATAAGAGATAATTAGGATATACATTGCAGCTTGTGAAATAAAAAAGAAAAAAATTAGATGAATAAGGAAATGCCTATTATAAAATAAAGGGGGTATAAAATAATCGATTAAATCATTAAAATAAAACTATTAATTTTCCCTTTTTGCGGAAGTCAAAAAATCCTGCGACCTCTGACGACCCATGGTGATGTTCGTGAGCCATTGTAAGCGCTCAGAGGCATAAGATGGCCTCGGCTACCGAACACGGAATAGGGGGTGGGATCTTAGGCAACGCAGGAGGAGTCCGTCTGAGTAGCAAAGAGAAAATAATTAATTATGTGTTCTGGCGTTCTTAACTGCAAATCATCAATCCAATTGATGATTTATGTTAGTTGACAAGCTAGGCAGCATTGTTTTTTTTGTTTTGTTTACTCACACATACATTTAGGATATGAATAGTCATGGATGCAGCACTCACACCACTCACAACCCAGAGATCTTCTTTCTCCCAATTTGTATGCTTGAAATTTGTTTGGAAATAAGTCGAGTTTTTGTTTTTTTTTTTTTGTATTTATTTTTTTTTTTTGTATTATTGGTTTCAGTAGTCGTCCTCTGTGTAAATGGTAAGCAACGGCAATCTTGAGGCAGGTCAGGTCAAGGGAGGTGCGGAGGGTTTGAGACCAGAGTCCGACGGCATCCGGGTAAGCGCACAGCAGAGGAGAATCATTCCACGGAGCTTGAAAATGCAGCCGGAAGGAACTCCATACGGGTTTTCACACATCCATTTGGACCCTATTCAAGAGCAGCTCAGCCTGGAGAACAAGGGAGCGTACAAATCGTAAAATAAAAGAGAAATGCAGGCGATGATAGTGGCCTCTAAAGAACTGATCCGAGTAGACATAAAACACTTGATGGACGTTCGCATTGACCAGTGTATCCGGGCAGGTTTCGCCGAAATGATGAAAAAGATGGATCAGCGGGATGCAGCTTCTTCGACGTCGTCGAACAGGTCGGAGGACAAGAAGACTAACCAGAAAGAAAGCCAGCTATCAGAGATTGAGAGCAGAACCTTACGCAAAGGTACAGTGGTAAGTCTAAATAATGTCCGCTATTGTCTGTGGTGTTAAAACCTGTAAAAAGGTAAAAAGGTTATAACCTCTGCTGATCTTACAATCGGCTGCTGGCTGTGCGACAACATTATGCATGCCAAGTGCATTGGTGTTGGGGCTCGGGCGGTAGACGATGTAAGAGAACACATCGGTCTGCGGTACTGTTGAGAGGCCTGTCGTGATGTTGAAAGGGAGATGATGTCTTTTATGCGGCAAACCAAAAACGGTTTTAGAGACGTATTATTGAGTTTCCGCAAAACTCAGGATATGTTCTTTGCGCTGGATACTCAATTTAATAGCCTAAAGCTATTATATGAGTCTCCTAGGCGCAAAAAATCCGCTACTGGTCGGCAGCATCTAGACGGATCCCAACCTCCAGCGGTCGAGCAGTAGCCTCCAGCGAAACTTCCCTCGACCTCAGATCCGATTCCAAGAGTTTTGAGATCGAGTAGCAAGAAAGATTCGGCCTCCAAATGTGCTGCTGGAGGAACCGCGCACCCGGTGATTTCCGTTATATCCCCTGGGGGTCTCAAATATTGACCCCTCAGAGCCCCATTAATTTGTCTGCCCAGGGTGTCAGGCCCGGACTACCGGCCGATATTGGTAATGCAGACATTCAGTCTGTATCGCCAAAAGCCCTTATAGCTGTCCCACCTACGAAACATATTTTTGTTTCGCGGCTCTCCCCTTCTCAGACATCGGAAGATGTAATTGCCTATTTACAAGGCAAAACTGGAGCCAAAAATAATAAACTTAAGGTGGAAAAATTCAAATTTTCTTATGCCAGGGACATTTTGTCTTTCAAAATAAATGTCCCTAACGAACTCTTTGACACAATATGTTCGACCAAATTCTGGCCTGAATACGTTGTCGTCAAAGAGTTCGAAGCTAAGAAAAAGAAACGGCGGCCTGTAGGAATAAGTCTTCCCAGGCCCGACCAGACCACTGCGCCTTCTACGTCTTCCGCTCCAAAAAACTAACAAATCCCCTTTCAATTTCCTATCAGAATGCAAGAGGCTTTCGTAGTAAGCTTCCCAAATTGTATTCTGATAGTCTATCGTTTGCTTCCCATTTTATTGTGTTCACAGAAACCTGGTTAAAGCCGGAGATTCTGAGCTTCGAAGTTTTTCCAGCTGTATTCACGATATATAGGCTGGGTCTGCATATTAGACGTGGAGGTGGTGCCCTCATTGCTGTTGACTCCACTCTAGCGTCTGAATTAATAACTTTCGAGGAGTGCAATTATGTTGAATTCCTTTGCGTGAAGCTATCAGTCAATGGTGGCTCTATTTTTATTACTTGTTCCTACATTCCTCCTATGTCGGAATTATTATTCTTACATCATGCCCAAGTCAAACTTAATTTTCAGTCCTTATTTAAACGAAAGCTCTATCCTTTCAGATCTTCACCGTGTAAAGTCCGTTTATTCGTCTCGTCCCGACGTAATACCTGGCTGTGTGCTTAGGTATTGTGCCGACGCCCTGTGCAATCCCCTTCTAAAATTGTTTACCTTCTCCTTAGAGACCTCCCACTTTCCCCTTATTTGGAAGGAATCATTTGTTATTCCTCTCCACAAAAAAGGTAGCAAATCAGATGTCAATAACTATAGAGGGATCTCTAAGTTGTCGGCCATCGCAAAGCTTTTCGAAAAAATCGTTACTCCTCACTTGCAGCACCTGTTTATATCAATTATTTCTCCATGCCAACATGAATTTATAAAGCGAAGATCAACGACTACTAATCTTCTGGAGCTCACTTCCTTCATAATAAGGGGCTTCAATAAAAACCTTCAGACAGACGTAATCCATACTGATTTCAGTAAAGCATTCGACTCTGTCAACCAGTCTCTCCTTGTTCCCTAATGGGATTTCCGGTTGATCTTCTTAGTTGGATCTCAAGTTATCTGAATGGCAGGACGCAAATGGTCCTATTTAAAAACACCTTATCTAATGTTCTCAGGGTTACTTCTGGCGTCCCGCAAGGAAGCCATTTGAGTCCCCTGCTGTTTACATTATTTATTAACGATCAAAGTTCTGACTAACTTCAGAGTACAATATACGGATGCCTCCTGCCAGTCTGATTTCCAAACAGATCTTAACAATTTTCAAACATGGTGCAGTGCAAACCTATTAAACTTAAACGGCTCGAAATGCAAGCTTATGACATTCTCTCGTGTCGCTCCCAAGCTTGCAACTTACACGCTGAACTGCTGCTCTTTGGAAAGAATTGCTTTAGTTGACGATAGGTCTGGATCCTAAACTTGACTTTTTTGATCATATTTCATGCATGGTAAATAAAGCCAGAGGTATGCTTGGATTTATTAAACGTTGGTCGAAAGAATTCAATGACCCGTACGTTACAAAATCTCTATATATTTCTTTAGTTCGTCCTATCTTAGAATATGGATCTTGCGTTTGGAGCCCTCAGTATGGGGTCCACAGTAAACGCATCGAGTCGGTTCAAAAGAACTTTTTACTTTTCGCTTTACGCGGCTTAAACTGGGATGCAAACCAGAGGTTACCCTCCTATTCTAGTAGACTTCTCCTTATTAATTTACCATCTTTATCTAACCGTAGAACCATGCTTGGCATTACCTTTATTTATAACCTTATCCACGGTGACGTGGAAAGTGCTGACTTGTTGGGTCAGCTTAACTTTCACGTACCGAGTAGAAATACTAGATCCTATATTCCCTTAGTGCTGCGCCATTGTAGAACGTCCTTTCAACTGCATGAACCCTTTAGAGTCCTATGTGCAAATTATAACGATTTGTATATAATAATTTCAAACGTAGATAGCCTTCCTAAACTAAAAACATTAATACTAACCCACTTAGTACGCATGCAAGCAAACAATCTGACAGCACGCCAGTAGTTACTTCCTCG
>VNJU01000711.1:0-12973 GCA_008042675.1 Drosophila seguyi
CACGACCAGTGCTCCTGCTATGGCTGCAACAACACCACAGGGCACTGCAGTGGCCCAGGAGCCCGCAGCACCGCGGACGATCCTGCGCCCACCACTATTTGGGCGCATAACGCGCGGAACCGGGCGCACCACTCGAGGCACCGGGCGCGTAACGAAGAGTGCGAGGCGCACACCGGAAGAGGAGGCTGTTCTAGGCACCAACCGTGGCCGGAAGATGGCGGCCAAGGGCCGCAAAAGGGCGGACTAATGTCCAGTCCCCCTCCCTACACCCTCCCCAACACTCGAAGACACCTGAGATGTCTCCAAGCGAATCTCCATCACGCAAAGTCCGCATCAGACGTCCTTTGCGGGAGGTTCGCTACAATGGACATAACATTTATCCAGGAGCCATAAATAAACGCCGGACGTGTCCTGGGGTTAAGCACCCCATCTGGTAAGCTGCTCTGTGCAAACGACCAACCTCGCCCTAGAGCGGCGTTGTTAATTAACAAAACTTTAACATTTGTTCCCCTTTCACAGTTTATAACTGAGGACCTGGTGGCAGTTTGGGTTAAATTACCCACTGCCCATAGCGAGCAGGAGGCAGTGTTGGCCTCCGTCTATCTATCCGGCGACTCGGAGGACGTACCTACGGCGGCTACCTGTGCCCTGGTAGAGCACTGCCAGAGAAACCGGCTCAGATGGATAATCGCCTGCGATGCCAATACGCATCACACGGTCTGGGGGAGCAGTAACATCAACAAAAGGGAGTGCCTTTCGTAGGTTTACTAAATCAGGGCAGCAAACCTACATTTATTAATGCGATTAGAGAGGAAGTCCTTGATCTAACGCTCTGTGGTATGAACATGTTGTCCGTTGTCTCTAACTGGCACGTTGCGAGTGAAATCACTATGTCAGATCACCAACACATTAGATTTCATATAGGAAGCGCCTCACAATGTATGCCCAGCTACTAGAAATCCCAGAAAGACCAACTGGGATCTTTTTTGTTTTGAACTTGAGCAATCCAGAGACTGCTCCTCCCGTCCGATAACATCCATAGACGAGTTAGAGGGTGAAGTTACTGTGCTTCACACAAATGTTGAATCCGCGTATCACGCCAGCTGCGAACAAAAGGCTCGCAAGATCAGAAGGGCTGTTCCCTGGTGGAACAAAAACCTTGAAGATCTCAAAAAGACGGCGGAAGGGTCTTCAATAAAGCGAAGAGCGGGAGGATCACATGGGACTCCTACAGCTCAGCTTTAACGCTCTATAATACAAACCTGAGAAGGTCAAAACGGGCTACGTGGCGCCAACACTGCGGCCAGATCTCATCTCTCCCGGAAGCTGTTAGGCTACAAAAAGCCCCCTCTTAAGACCACTCAAACGGCATCTGCACGCTAAAAAAACCGGACATACACAAACAACCCAAAGAAACGAGCAGCTTACTCCTGGCTACTTACTTTCCTGGGTGTGTGGGTGTGGAGCAACCCATTTCAGCGAGTGAGGCACCAAACTACCTCTCTGAGACTGGTGAATGCCCACAGACTGCCCTATAGACTGTTTCATCAAAATAGCGTAAAATGGGCAGTATAGAATTTGAGCCCATACAAATCACCAGACCAGATGAAATTTATCCATGCTTGCTGCAGTGGGGACTGCACCTAATCGCACTTCCCCTGGTCCGTCTATTTCGAGCTAGTCTCCTGCTTGGACACATACCTAGCAAATGGGCTAAAGTAAGTAGACCGATCAGTCTTAGCTCCTTCATCTTTAAAACTATGGAGAAGATAATTGACCAGCACATAAGGGAGGTGAATCTCAAGCACCTTCCCCTTCACAAATACCAATATGCGTATCAAGGTGGCAAATCAACTAAGACTGCCATTCATTGCCTTACAACAACCATTGAAAAGGCCATTGGCGCTCAACAGATAGCACTAGGTGCCTTTTTAGACATCTCAGGAGCTTTTGACAACACGTCATACGAGGATATTCGTGCCTCTCTTGTACGCAAAAATGTCTCCACACCCATTATCGGGTGGATTCTGGAAATGCTTAAATCCAGAATCATCACTGTAGACCTTGGAGGAACCATGACCTCAATCACAGACACAAGGGGGTGCCCTCAAGGGGGAGTACTCTCCCCTCTTCTGTGGACTCTGGTCATCGACAAGCTACTGTATGGAGCTCAACAACTTAGGGTTCCCCACTCAAGGCTACGATGAGGATCTAGGATCATCTATATAGTGGGCTGGCATGAGCAAACCATCTCGGACCGCATGCAGCAAGCCCTTAATATAGCCAACAAATGGTGTCAGGATAATGGACTGTCAGTTTTAGTCCCATTTACAAGGAAAAGGTCTCTTTTCCTAATAAACCATTCCTAAATGGGTCCATCATTGACTTTTCGGTTGAGTCTAACTACTTGGGAGTCACACTCGACTCCAAGCTCAATGCACACCTAGAAAAGACCATAAATAAAGCCACTCGAGCACACTTTGCTTGCAACAGACTTTTCGGTAGAACATGGGGCCTAAGTCCCAAAATGATCTACTGGTCTTTTAACATTAATATCAACAGCGAGTCATAACTGGCATACCCCCTTTAACAATTACCCTAAAAAAGGAGGCCTGCCTGGGGGCACTTCACCTTCAAAACATCACCAACATAAAAAGTGGTTATCTTACTGGGCATCTTAGGGTTTTTGAACCCCTAATAAGCGAGCCCATTCTGCGCGTTACTGACAAACAGAAACCAAAACTCGTTTTCCACAGAAACTTCTCTGTAGTCTTGCACACTAGGAATGAATGGAAAACGAAATCAATATCTGGCTGGTATTTTCGGACCAATGTTCAAGAAATCCATAGCCATGGGAAAGTCGTCAACCATTTTTTAAGCAGAGATATATGCAATAGGAATGTGCACGTGAATGCATTCGAAGGAAAATGCAGGGCGCACAGATTTTTCTCTGACAGTCAGGCAGCGCTCATAGCGCTGAGTTCCTTTACGATCTCAACCGGACTTGTAGAGAATTGTTTCCTGCAGCTGAACGCCCTTGCCTCCAAAAACACTTTAACGGTGGGCTGGGTGCCAGGGCATGAAGGCCACATAGGAAACGAGGTGGCAGACTTCCTAGCTTAACGCGGGGCGATGACACCTTTAATCGGCCCTGAACCGTTCTGTGGAATATCGAAAGGACACAAAAGAGAACTGCTCAGGAGATGGGAGGAAGCGGAGATAAATCGTCACTGGACCGACAGTGCAGGGCTGAGACAAGCCAAACATTTTCTCGTCCCCCAGATGATCAAAACGCTTCATCAACCTAAAAATGAACGAAATTCGCACTCTAACAGGCTACCTAACGGGTCACTGCAATCTTAGGTACCATCTTAAGAAATTAAAACTTTCAGAAATCGACACCTGCAGATTCTGTGAGATGGAGCAAGAAACATCAGAACATATTCTATGTGAATGCCCCTCGCTAATTAGACGTCGACTTCAACATAACTTCTGGTCGCAGTGCAACAAGGCCTTTGTAATAATAATAATAATGACGTACAGTGCGATGAGGCCCGTGATACTGTCACACAGGCACAGTCTGACAGAGCTGATTGTGCGACATTTCCACGCCAGGATTAAGCATCAAAACATTGCCGAGATCCGGACGAGATTCTGGGTCATGAAGATGAGGCGTGTGATGCGGAAAGTCGTCTTGTCGTGCAACGTGTGCAAGTTACAGCGAGCGCGGCCAATCGCGCTGATAATGGGACCCCATCCAGAAGACAGACTGGATTTTTTTTGATGGACATTCAAATACACCAGGTTGGACTACTTTGGGCGACTGTTGGTGACTGTGTGAAGTAGTTCTTTGGCCAGGATAAAAACTCAGTCCCGCCAGAGATCTTTACAGAAAAATTTATAAAGATTGGGGACAAGGTGACTTTGATGACGCGGTGGACTGACGTGAGATGAAATTTGTCAGCCACCAGGTTACTTATTGTGTTGAAAAAAAATAAAATATTTGGTATTTGGACCAGCACTGAGCGGAAGGGGTCAGCGGCTACACAGATTGGGCCAGCTCATGGCATCCGCCTTGAGTGGCCGGGAAAAATAAATAGGAATAATTATTTGGGTCGCCTCTCGGGCTTTAAACTATGCAGTCAACTCTGCCTGACCCCAGACAGAAGTCGCGGTTATACTATCTTCGCACAAATAAATCCTTCGGAGCATAGTGGGTTTAGTTTCCGATTTTTCCTTAGTTGCACAATCATTTTTATTTCACATTTTTAAATTAAATTTGGTAGCCTTTTGTTTTCCCCTTAATTTTTCCCAAATAATATTATTTCCATAAATTTTCTCAGTATAATTCAATTCATTTATATTTTTTTGCTCTTCCAGGGTTTTAAGTTTTATTTAGTTTGATTTACACATTTTCCTTATTCTTAGAAATTTCTCTCGGTGCATTTAATTCGCTTATTTACATTCACATGTTACCGGCACCGTTACTTAGCGAGGCTAATTCTAGGGTCACTAGGGTCTAACTAGAGTCGATCTGACCTGACTCTTTGGTGATACCGCATCGAGGCTCGCCAAGTTTTACTTGTTTTAAAACACACGCGTAGCCACCTCGTTGCGGTTCACTATCTGACACTCACCCGTCTCGCTCCCGCTCGCACACGCAGCTTGGTTTTGGGAGCGGCACTGCTCCGCCGCTGGTCCTGGGCCGGGCATCGCCGTTCCCTCCCTCGACGTTTTTTTTCCCGCTGCTTCCTGTCGTCCGACTCCTCCTTGGCTGCTCCTCCGCTAAGATGCCACGCGACGAACCTTAGGTTTTGGCACAAATTTTCCGCACCAGATTTCTACGCACACGCATAAAACTCCACACTTTTCGATTTCTTTTCGCTCGCACAAGTTTTGCTTCCCGTCCCGATGGCTTCGTCCCACAAACTCCCCGACGCTTTGCCTTGCGCAATTTTTCCGCTGCATTCTCGACATTCCAGAAATTTCTGGCACGATCGCCCTCTCTCTCTCTCTCTCTCATGGGCGCGTGCCAAATTTCGGGGGTTGATTGTATGGCGTGATCTCTTGCTCTCTCGCTCTCTCCTCTGCTATTCTTGCGTTGTCGTAGGTCATGTGACCTACTTTTTCGTGGTGGGTTTCGAGTGTGTGCCTGTGTGTGTGTCCATGGGTGCGGTTGGCGTTTCAAGCTAGCGGAGCGAGCTGGGGTTAGGGAGGATAGTTTGTTAACTATCGCATGTGGCTGCCGCAGACTTACTCTACTTATATTTACTTATATGATAAACTTATTAACTATGGAGAGTGAACATAGTAACAAATTTGAATGATTATTTATTATGATTATCTTTTATAGAATTATAATTATTATTAGACCAACTCTCCCGGCGTCGTAGGCAGAGCACGTCATGCCAGTAGTGCTCGCCGCCGCACAGAGTCGAAACTGAGATGTCGTCGCACGGACTCGCTGCTCTCGGAGCCGTCGACATCGGTCAGCGGCTCGGGATCCTAGTATGGCGGCGGCGTTGGCACTGGGCTAAACCTCTCCACGTAGCCCAGCGCGTCGACCCAGACCATAGTGTCTCGCCTCCGTTGCCCGCGGTAGTAGGGTGTCTCCGGTTTAGACATCGGGTTGGTCGTCCATGGGCACGGGCCATCTGGAAGATCCAAGCCGCTGCTCAGGGTTAACCCAGGGTCTTCGCCGGTCGCCTCTGCCATATCCGTGGGGAGGAAAACGAAGTTTATAAGTCGTTGTGCTCGTATAAAGGGCAACCTATCACTCTGAGGATTGTTAGACGTTAGTTTCGTTTGGAGTTAGTTAGTGGCAGTAGTCCTGGGAGCATGGAGCTTCCCCATCAAGGGGTAGGGACGTTGGGAAGGCGCGCAAGTGGCCCCCACTGACTCCGACTTGGCTCCGATCACAGGACTCCAGTTCATTAGTGGCTGTTGCCCGTTATTTCCTTAGCCAATATCTGGCATTTCTGCGCTGCTGTGCTGCCGGTACGGTCGTCCTCTGCGAAGTTTAGCATCACACGCTGCTAAACTTCCTCTGTAGCAGTTCCGTCCGCATCCTTCGCTGGTTCCAGGCTCTTGGTTTCCGGATCGTTGACCGCTTCCCTCAGATCTCCCAATGATGCCGTTCTGCGCTGCTTACTCTGGATGTGTTGTAGTCGCACGATCGTGGGTGCCTAGAATTTAATCACCTTGTATGGTCCCTCATACTTAGGTGCCAATTTTGCCGCGAAGTTATCTGCCGCCTTCGATAAGAAATGCTGCTTCACAAATACTAGCGATCCCAACTCTGGCCTCCATGCTCGTCTACGCAGATCGTAGTGTTTCCCTTGCTCCTGTGACGCTCTCTGGGTATTTTCCTGGACCACTTTGAACACGTCTCGAAACATTTCCGCTTTCGCGACGGGTGTTTTTGGGAATTTCACTGGGTCCCGGTGTGACTTCATCATACAAGGCACCTGGGAGTCGTGGCTCTCTGCCTTGAATGATGAAGGCCGGACTAAATACGGTGGAATCTGCAGCGCTACTGTTTATGGCCAAATTCAGCTCTGGAAGTAATTCGTCCCACGTCGTCTGCTTGTCCTCGATGTACTGGGCGACCATCGTCTTGATGGTTCGATTGGCCCTCTTCGTCGGGTTCAGCTGCGGTGTGTAGGGTGCTGTATGCTGGAGCTCCATTCCCGCCTGTTTGCAGAACGCTTTGAAGGACCGACTGGTGAATTGGGTTCCGTTGTCGCACACGAACCTACGGGGGACCCCAAAGTGATTCAAGATCCTTTCCCTAAAGGATTTCTCGAGATGTGCCGAGGTAGCCTTTCTTAAGGGGACTAACTCGACCCATTTCGAAAAGGCGTCGAAGAAGACTAGGAGCATGCTGTTTCCGCTCTTGGATCGTGGAAGGGGACCGATGAAATCAGCACAGACAGTGTCAAACGGCTCACTAATCTGCCTGGTGAACATTTTACCCGCTGGCTTACTTTGACTGACCTTAAACCGTTGGCAAGTGTCACACTTGCGTACATATCTGGCCACATCACGGAAAAGTCCCGGCCAGTAATATCGCTGTCGACCCGGGTGGTAGTCTTCCTGATTCCAAGATGCCCTGCCGCGGGTTGCTCATGGCATTCCGACAGCACGCGCTGCCGGTGGTCCTTGGCCACGCACAGTTTCCACGGCGTAGCGATATAACTGCTGATTCTCGTATACATAGTCTGGAAATTCTCCGGGCTTGTCCTGGACGAGTTTCAGCATCCGCTGGTACCAGGTGCAGGCGGGTTTGGCCTCTCGGATCATCTGTATCACCTCCAAGGGCTGTCGTGACAACGCATCCGCGTCAACATTCTGACTCCCGCGCCGATATGTGACGTCAAACTGGTACTGCTGCAGTTCCAACGCCCAGCGCGCGATTCGACCCGTGGGGTTATCAATGGAGTTGAGCCACTTCAAGGCAAGATTGTCCATGATCACCTCAAATCGATATCCCTCTAAGTAGCGCCTTAATTTCCTGATGGCCCATATAATGGCCAGACACTCCTTCTCGGTGGTCGAGTAATTCTCCTCCGCTGCGATGAGACTTCGACTAGCAAAAGCGATGACTCGTTCTTCCCCTTGAATCTTCTGGGTCAGTAGGGCTCCTAGTCCTATATCGCTGGCATCTGTTTGGAGGACGAATTTTTCGTTGAAATCCGGGCACGCGAGGACAGGCGCCTCCGTGAGTTTCCTTTTCAATTCCTCAAATGCATCCAGCTGCTCTTTCTGCCATTGCCACTTCGTCCCTTTTTTGAGTAAAAGAGACATCGGTTGGACTACACTGGCGAAGTTTGGTACGAACCTCCGGTACCACGACGCGATCCCAAGACATCGGCGTAGCTCTCTGCACGTGGCGGGTGGACTCAGCTGCCGTACTGCGGTAATTTTGTCGGGATCGGTTTGGATTCCTTCCTCGCTGACAACATGTCCTAAGTAGACCAGGCTGCGCTTAAAGAAACTACATTTCTTTGCGGTGAGGCGAAGATTCGCCTCTCGTAACCGTCGGAATACGTCCTTTATGTTTTTCATGTGCTCCTCTAGCGTGCGTCCGATTACAAAAATGTAATCCTCGTATGCAAACGCATTTGGCTCCATGTCTGGTCCGATGATGCTGTCCAGTGCCCGTTAGAATATGGCCGGTGCGGAATGAAGGCCAAACGGCATGACTTTCCAATGGTATAGTCCTCTCCCTGGCACGGTAAACGCAGTGCACTCACGACTGGTCTTGGCCATGGGGATCTGCTAATATCCGCTCTTCAAATCGAGGGTGGATATATATTTGGCCCCGCGCAGACGCTCCAAAATGTGTGTTATCCGTGGCAGTGGGTATGCATCCCGAATGGACGCTGCATTCAATTGCCGAAAGTCCACGCATAACCTCATTTCCCCCGATTTCTTGCCAACCAGCACAATCGGGGCACTGTGGGGGCTGTGCGACGCTTCTATGCAATCGTTGCGTATCAGCTCGTCGATCTGCTAATCGATAATCCGTTGCATCGCCGGATTCTTCGGGAAGTACCTTTGTTTGATTGGCTTGTCATCCCGCATGGTGATCGAATGTTCGGCGATATGTGACACTCCTTGCAATCCCTCGAATTGTCTCAATTCTTCCTCTAGGAATTTGTTTACCCATGGTTCCAGGGCTTCCGGTCTATCGGGCTCCTTTACAACCGAAATCGTTCCTCCAGGGTCGGGTTGTTCCTCCGGTTTGGCTGGGGAGTGATTTCCCGGTGCGCTGCCTTGTCCCGCGTGGTTGACCGTTGATTTCCCTTGAGATGGATCCATCTGGGTTTCCTGAGGTCGTCGAAACGGATTCTTCTGCACGGCAATCTCGTCTCGAGGCCCTAAAAGGTTCCTGGTCCGGACGGTTGGTGTATTTCCTGCCTCGCTGACTTTCCCTGAGATTGTCTGGTAGAGAGGAGCTAAGTTCCAACCTTGCGCGACCACACTGCAGGCTGGCGGACACGCCGCATAGAAAGTCCATGCCTAAAAGCACGTCTTCCATAAGTTAAGGTAAAACGTAGAACGGTATTCGAACCCAACGCTGGTCCCACTGGACTTTGGTCACCAGTAACCTAGTGATTTGTCTACTTGAACCCTCAGCCAGGCAAAATTGTAGGCGTACCGTCCGTACATTATCAGACGTGCCTATACGCTGGACGACCTGGCTCCTGTATCTAATGTTGCGTTGAACGATTGCCCCTCGATCCGCACCCGCGCGATGAGTCTGCTGGCTTGGACCTGTAATAATTCTCCTAAGTCGAGGGATTCCTTCTCGCAGTCTCCGCCTGTTCCCCGGGAGGGCGATGACTCCTCTCGTTTCCCGCACCATTTTGTTGGCAGCATTCTCTGGTCAGGATTTCTCTGCGACCACATTCCCAGCAGAAATTAACTCTGCGATTGCGGCATCCGCTTGAATAGTGGCCTACCTCCGCAAAGTTCCTGCAAGCTCGCCTGAAATTTGCTACTGTGGACAAGGCTCCCACTAGAGAGACTTCTCCTAGGGCACCAGCAGGGGGTGTGGATGCGGCTCCGGGATAGAACGATTATCCGTGGTCGCGTCTCCTTGCTGGCTGCAGCTTGGCCAGCCTCCTGGCATGATTTCCTACGTCTCGATCCCGGGTGACCTCGTAGTTAACCGCCAAGACAGTCATTTGTTCCAGGGTCGCAAACTCGTGTCTTGTGAAAAGTGAAGTGAAGTGAAGTGAAGCAGAAGGTTCTCGTAAATTCGGTCCAATTCCTGCTCCGGTTTGTATCCCGCTCGGTGCATCATCAGCCGTATGTTCACCAAATACTGCTTAAATGTTTCTCCTGGTCGCTGGTATCTGGTCCGGATGTCATCCTCAACCCTCTGAAAATATCTCGGCGGTAAGAAGAAATCAAGAAACGCCTTCTTGAAATTCGCCCACGATTCGCCCAGTAGCTGGCTGGTCCTAAACCAGTTCTCCGCGGTATCTGTAAAAGCCCAGGGATGGCTTGCGGCATCTTTTCCACGTTGACTTCGTACGCCGTGGCTCGCTCCTCGAACTGTTGGATGAACGTAATCGGGTCCGTAGTTCCGTCAAAGGTTATTCCCGATGATTCCGCAAAAAAAAAAATCTTCGACGGCGACTAAGTAAAACGTAGCTTAGTAGAGACTGTACGTCTTGAATCGGCGACGGTTGTATAAGAACTCCCTCGTGAAATTCCGTTGACCTCGTTAAAGGTCGATCAATTCGATTGCGGGTGTGAGAGAGACGACGATTAGAGTGAAGCAAGATGGCTGCGCTGTGGGGAGAATAAATTAGCTTCTCCCTACCTCGTGTGGTAAAATCCCGCGACCTGATTGGCTCACCGATAGAGGGCCCGCTCTTTTGTTTTCCTCTTTGCTTTTGAACTCTTTTCTTTATCTATCTTGGCTCACGTAATCTGTCGCCCACGTGATCTCATAACCTTTTATTCCAGGTTATGTTCTTGGCTTCTGAAAAAAAAATATTTCATTTATATATATTTTTTGTTCCTCATGTGGGTTTTTTGGGTATACATAGAATAAGTTCTCCGGCCTGGCACAAAGAATTTTCTTCCTCACTATATGCCTTTTTTCCCCTTGCGTGCGACTTGTAAATTTTTTCCGCCCGCTGTCCAAAATAAATTAAACCTTTTTTTTTTCCAGCGTAGCCAAATACGTCTTTAGGCCATATAAGTGATCTAAAATTCGTAAGCCCCATGTCCCTGCTCGGGCGCCATCTGTGAAGTAGTTCTTTGGCTAGGATAAAAACTCAGTCCCGCCAGAGTCCCTTTACAGAAAAATTTATAAAGATTGGGGACAAGGTGACTTTGATGACGCGGTGGACTGACGTGAGATGAAATTTGTCAGCCACCAGGTTACTTATTGTGTTGAAAAAAAACAAAATATTTGGTATTTGGACCAGCACTGAGCGGAAGGGCTCATGGCATCCGCCTTGAGTTTTTTTTTTTTTTTTTTTTTTGACTTTGCATTTATTTATTGAATCTTCTCGTTTTCGAGTCTAACAATAAGTGTATCGAATCTTATATTATAACCTAACTAGCAGTCATATAGGTTGTAACAGTATAAATGGCCCTGACAAATTATGGCTGGGTTGGAAGATCAGTACGTTGCAGGCGGGTTCGGTTGGAAACCCGAGTCAAGACCCTTGCGAGTGGATTTGGGTGAGCACAGAGTTTTACATTGTAG
Organism: Drosophila seguyi; assembly: GCA_008042675.1. Taxonomy (NCBI): domain Eukaryota; kingdom Metazoa; phylum Arthropoda; class Insecta; order Diptera; family Drosophilidae; genus Drosophila; species Drosophila seguyi. Next base: position 11,234 of record VNJU01000711.1, read on the forward strand.
GATGCTTTTTGCTTGTCTATTTCATCTTTAACTGCGAGAATGCCGAGATCCCTGTGGATGTTTTGAAACGAATATACCATGGTGCCCCAGTGATAGTACGCAGGATTTTTGATTGAGCGCGCTGTATGATGATGAGCCATAGGTCCAGATTGGCTTAAACGTGGTGTTGTAGAGAAGAACCTTGTAGTCCAGACACAAGGGAGATCGGGAGTTTATAATGCAGTGAAGGCTGCTGGCTTTCAGTTTTAGGTGTAGTTTCTTGCATTCAATATGTCTACGCCAAGTTAGACGTCTGTCGAGGTGGATGCCGAGATACGTTACATCGTTAACTTGGGGAATCTGCGTGCTATTCAGGCAGAGCGGAGGGCAAGTTTCTCTGTTAGAGTTTTGTTCATTTATTTTAATACGCCAATCAGAAAGCCACTTCCAGACTAGCTTAAGGTGGTAGGTGAGTTGGGTTGTTGCACGGACTGGGCATCTGGAGCGGCTGAGAATCGCAGTGTCGTCAGCGAAGGTGGATGTTGTTAGTCGGCCACTCGTGGGAATATCCGCGGTGTAAAGGACGAATAGAGTTGGCCCAAGTGCACTGCCTTGTGGGACTCCTGCTTCGATATTGTAGTTGTCGGAAATTGTAGTGTTGCACCTCACTGCGAAGGCTCTGTTGTAGAGGTACGATTCCAGGAGTTTATGAGTGTACCCAGGCAGGTGTGTCTTAATTTTATGCATAAGACCTTCAAGCCAGACGCGGTCGAATGCTTGAGATACATCGAGGAATATCGCGCTGCAATATTCTTTATGCTCGAAGGCTGTTCGAATCTCAGATGTAATTCTGTTGACTTGCTCGATAGTTCCGTGTTTTTGTCTGAAGCCAAATTGATGCGCTGGAATAATATTGTGAGCTCCCATATATGGTATTATCCGCGTTAGAAGACACTTTTCGAATAATTTGGAAAGGCATTATAGTAAGCTTATTGGTCTGTAAGATGATGGGATAGGGTGATCTTTTCCAGGCTTCGGTATCATTATAATAATAGATTTCTTCCATTTACTTGGGTAATAGCCGAGACTTATGATTCCGTTGAAGAGTTTACAGATGGCCTCAATAGCACAGTACGGAAGTTCCATTATCATTTTTGTAGTTATATGGTCGCCGCCCGGAGCTTTTTTTGGTTTTAGCTCCCTAATGACTTTTTTGATCTCGTACGGCCGAAATGATGTTGGCGTAGATTCCGTTTCGGTGTCGATTTGCGGAAGGACAAAATTATTTGCAGAGGGGTTCGGCTGGAAGACGCCCCTAAGATGTAAGGCAAATGTATCGGCTCTGTCTCTGTCACTGCGGGCCCAGGAACCAAAGGAGTTTCTTATCGGGGTGACGGTTTCAATCGGAGAGCTTAGGTTTGGGTGAGCCCTCCACAAGGGATGCTTTGTACTAGTTGGCGAAAGTTTTTCAATATATTTTAGTTGTGCACTTTCAGCGTCTTGCTTCAGGGCCCTGTTTAGATTGCGGGTGGCTTCATTAAGGCGTTGCTTTGAGCATGGTGATCTGCTGGTTTGCCACGCCCGACGCAGACGCCTCTTTTCCAGAACCAGCTGTTCAATTTGCAGGCTGGTTTTGAGCTTTTTAATTTCCACATCCTTCCGTTTTGGTGTTGAGATCTTGGCTGCTGCGACGAGTACCTCTTCAAGAGCGGCGGTAGAGCTGTCGATGTCCTCTTCAATATTTAGTTGAGGAGTTAGCTC